>CM051377.1:8713816-8813816 GCA_028015245.1 Cardamine occulta | reverse complement strand
TGCATATGAATGTTATGGTTATATGAGATGCATTAACAATTGTCTAGAACTCAGATTACGGATGTAAATTTATCTATGCAACATATTTCCAAACGATAAATAGCTGTCGTCTTTCAGGAGAGAATGCATGCATTGAGAACCTAATCCAATATGTTCACAAAGTATAAATTGCAACTGTCGTTGACAATAGACATTTTGCCCATCAAAGATAGTTCTATATATTCAACAACATTTTTGGTGTCACGATGAACTGGATTTAGGGCAGATGATAATTGATCAGATTAGACAAGGCATTAAAAGAAATCTAATGATGAAGAACTATATGAATAATCTCATAAGAACCCTAACGTGAATCTACATCAACATCCCTTCAATAACCCTAATCTATATGAATAAATCTACTCACACATGGAAAAAAAATGCATGATATAAATAGATGAAAAACTAAATATAAAATAAAACATAAAAGAATATATACAAAAGTTTTTAACATCTTCGACTTTTTAGAGTGGGTTTTCCGTCTCAAAAACTCTATATTTTTTTGAATGGTTTATCCATGGGGTCGAGTTCCTTATTTATACAAGAAAAAAGAAGCCTTAGAAATTGGAAAAATGAAAAGTTCAAAGGCGGCGCACCGATCGGTGATAAATATGCACCGATCTGTTCTTCAGTTCTTGACTTCTTCTTCTCTTGATCAGATTTGATCCATTTCCACTCTAGAACCTTCCTTTTGATTTTAGCAAGTGTCCAAACCTATAAATACATAAAAGCACAAAAAACCATCTTGTTCTTATTGAAAAGAATCAATATTTATTAATAAAACAACTCTATAAATCAGTAATAAATAGTGTTATCAGCCTGCCTTTAATATTTTACCCATACCAACTGCCACTCGATCATGTGACATCTTAGATTACTCTATGGTACATTTCCAGTCGAGCTATCGACCTCTGGTTATATACTTAAAATATAAGTTATATTTAGATTTAAAATAACTCAAATACTCAAAGATATTAGTTATTTTTATACTAAAATAACTAAAATATCTGAAATACTTAAAATAGTAAAAGTTTTTGGTTATATTTGTCAAAATTTAACCAAATTTCATTCAAACTGAACCAATATTTTTGTTTTCAAGTATTTCAGATATTTTTGGATAGTTCAGGTAAAAACTAACTGAAGTGAACTTGAATCCGAATTTAATTTGATTTTACGCCGGTTCTCCATTTAAATATCCGAAGAGACCCGAACCAAGAGGATACTAAATCGAATCGAAAAAAAAAAAATTTAAATAACCAAATAGTATCAAGATCCCTGTATCTGAAATATCAAAAACTCAAAAGAACTGACTTGAAAATCCAACCTAAATGCCTAGACCTAGCCAATGTTTTAAGGGAAAATTTGTAAATGGGTAGTTTTCTGGAAAATAATAAATATTTTGGGTAATGTACTTATAAATCAAGAAAATAGTTATGGGAAAGCAGAATATTATTGATCAAAAAGAGCCTCAATTTTCAAATTATGGATGTTTAAATACTCAACTTTTAAAATATTGTTTAAATGTCTAAGTCTTCGTTGACTTCATGATTAAATAGTTAACTTATGTTGACTATGTCATTTTAACCAAGAATCTAACGATGTCTTGGCCACCTAGACTCACCTGGAATCTCTGAAAACTTCTCGTGAAATTCTCTAAAAAATCCTCAAGAGATTGAGTTTCTTAAGCGTTGGCGATAAGCGATTCGATTCGCGTCCATCGAGTCGGTTATTAAAAAACTATTTAATAGGTTTAACATTATTTAATTGGTTATAGGTTTAAGCGTTAAGTAAACTAATTAAATCTTTTCTAAATACTCATTGGAAAGTCAAATACTCGATTAAATAATGATAAAGCTTTAACCCCGTAAACGTATTCCGTCTCTCGATTTAACGTTGTGCTTAAAATGGCATAATCAACATAAGTTAACCATTTAATCATGAAGTCAACAAAAACTTAGGCATTTTAACGTCTACATTTTGAAAGTTGAGGATTTAAACTTCCACAATTTGAAATTAAAATTTTCTAGTAAGAGGGAAACGATGTTGTTTCCATTAAATAGAAGCTGCTAACGGAAGCTTTAACCCCGTTAACATGATCCGTCTCTCGATTTAATGTCGCGACTCAAATGGTATAGTCAATATAAGCTAACCATTTAATCATGAAATCAACAAAAACTTAGACATTTAAACGACATTTTGAAAATTGAGAATTTAAACATACACAATTTGAAAGTTGACTTTTTATATATGTACAAGGATTAGAGATAAACTTAACTTAAGCCTTATCATTATCTAAAACGCCTAAGTATTAACTATACTTATATTCAAGATATTTGCATAGCTTACATAACTATGGGTGAATTTGAAGAATGGGTAGTTTTTAAGTTAATTACAGAAAAGCCATAAATTTGAGAATGACATTCGTAAAAAGCCATATCACTGTCTAATCTCGCAAAAAGCCATTTTTCTATGGCATTTGACTTCCTTTTGACTATGTAAATTACTATTTTTCCCTTCTGATCTGATGAAGTTTTTTCATCTGCTTTTATTTTGTCCACGAGACGATTATGTTTGGATAGCTAAAAATTTATGTTTAAGTTATCTATTTAGGGTATAAATGTTGATAATTGATTCAAAACTAATGACATCAAATTTTCCACTCATACTTCATGATTTTGATGTTCAAGTACACAACACATCATTTATTCGGTTGTTGCTTGTTTGTTTTTTTGTTCCCTCGTTTGAAGGAGTGGTTTGGGTTCAAAATCCCAAAATTAGGGTAAACATTTTCGGTAATTTATTCAACTCTAATAACACCAAATATTTTGCTCTTACTCTAGGACTTCGATTCTCACATACAAAATACATATTTTTCAGTTTGTCCTGTCACTTTGTTATTTTTTTCTTTTTCGCGGGGATGGTTTAGGTTCTCAAGCCCAAACTTAGGGTACAGTTTTCAGTAATTGCTTCAAACCTAATGACATCATCTTTCAAATTATCCGTTATTATTCTTATGAAAGTGTATAAATTTTGTTGTCTTTTATCCATGTGTTTCTGTAGACAAATATATTATATGTGTTTTGTCCATTAGACAATTCTGTTTACTTCTTATTTTGTCCACCTTTTTTTGTAGACAAATGTATGCATGTTTTTTTTTCCACTAATATGTGTTTAAGATATATATTCATTCATTTATAACCTTCTTATCGAATAAATACTGTAAAATTATATGTTTGGGTTCCACCTTTCATGTGGGTGTAGGGTATAATATCATTCTTTTGTAACCTTGTTACATGATAAATACTGTAAACTCATATGTTGGGGGTTCCCCATTCCATTTGGGTGTAGGTATAGTATCCTTCTTTGGTAAATTTGTTACGAAATAAATATTGTAAAATCATTTGTTTAGGTTCACTAATACGTATTTAGGATATAGATTCATTTTTTTTATAACTTAGTTACAGAATAAAGACTGTAAAAACATATATTTTGGGTTCCTTATTTCATTTGGGTGTAGGGTATAATATCGTTCTTTTGTAATCAATCTTGTTATAGAAAAAAGATACTGTTAAATTTAATGTTTGAATTCCGTAATTGGGATATATGGTATATTATCCTTCTTTGGTCTTCACTCTCTATGTTATGTTTTGCCTATGAAAAAATTATGTTTATTTAGCTAAAACATTATATTTTCGGTTCTCTATTTTATAATTTAGGTTTTAGTTTTAAGTTTGTTTAAATATACTCACTATGTTCCTTATTAATCATATTTCTAAGATTTTCACACATTTTAAGAAATGTTTTGAAATGAAAATTTTAGGCTTGTGTTTATAACTAATTATGATTAAACAAAAGATAATTGTGTTAATCATTCAACCACGCATTAAACACACGTAGTCTTTATACCGCATGATTAGTCTTTGTACTTAGTACATATCCATTTTTCCATGTTTAAGATCTCCATTATGTAATGTAAACTTTTAAACAAAATTCAAAATTTGGAGCCAATATTTTAAGTAAAATATTATCATTTTTTTAGCACCAAAAACATGAGTAAAATATTATAATTTTGTTTAGCGCCAAAAAAATGAGATTTCATTTCATCAAATGACTATATATATATTCTTGATAGATGATTGTAACAATAAACTTTTATTAATGGATTTTCCTCATAATAGTAATCTAAACATATTTGTTGTGAGTTTTGAGAGAGGGTTTTCTTTTGATTTAAACAGCACACCAACAAATAAAAAAAAATTAAATAAGGACATAATAGGAAAACTAAAGCTATTTATGCATAGGAAATAGAGAAATTACATCTTTTTGAAACAAAATTTTTTTCTTTCCTTATAATTAAGATTAATAAGGAACTTATGGAGTATAATTTAGAGTTCAACTAAAATATAAACTATGCATCTTATAAACGTGGATAAAATTTCCATAGATAAAGTATCTATATATTTTCGTGTACCAAATTTTTTTAATAGTCACAAAGGATAAAAATGTCATAAAATTAGTGCTGTAACGATATTGTTGGTCACTGTAGCATGTGTACTGTAGCAAATATTTTTTTAAAAGTCATTTGCTAAAAGTGGCAGTTTAGATAAATCTCCTTAGTTTTTTAAAAGTAATTATGTGAGAGGGTGTAGCACTATTTATATTTGTAAATAAGACTATAAGAGTGTGCTTTACAGTGTTGCACTATTTCGATTATAATACTACACCTGAAAGTTCAAGTTATTTATGGTCAAATGCCATTAATTTTTTTTCTTCTTTCTCTCTCTCTCTCTCTCTCTTTTCTCAATTCTTATTTATTAGATTATTTCACAAATAAAACATCAAAAAATTTTTAAAACAAAACTTTAATTTTTAAAATCTTTTTGTGAGTCTAACAAGACCCATTTGTATAAATATATAATAAAAAATCTTTTTGTACACTAACTCCATACACCAACTCTGTACACTGACTAAGTACGCTATTTTTGTACACCCATACATCCTTATGTACACTCGTACATCTTCATGTACACTCGTACATCTTCATGTACACCGTCCCGTTATACTGTTTCTATACACCCAAAAATCTTTTTGTACACCATCTCTATACAATGTTGTAACCACCATCTTGTTGTGCACTAAAACTAACAAGTACACTCACTCGCATGTACACTTATACTACTTCATTTTGTACTAAAACTCTGTACACTGACTAAGTACGCTATTTTTGTACACCCATACATCCTCATGTACACTCGTACATCTTCATGTACACCGTCCCGTTATACTGTTTCTGTACACCCAAAATTTGTTTTGTACACCATCTTGTACACCATCTCTATATAATGTTGTAACCACCATCTTATTGTACACTAAAACTAACAAGTACACTCACTCGCATGTACACCTATACTGCTTCATTTTGTACATCATTTATGTACACTAATATGTTATGTATATCATCATGTATCACCATCATCTTGAATCATTATGTACACATGTTACCAAAAATCCCTCTCTCTTTTGCACCATCTTGTTCACCACCCACATATACACCACAAACAATATACACCCATGTACGAAGCGAGTCTTCTACATTTTGTACACCATTTTGTACCCTCTATTTTGGTATATGATGAGAGTCGGTGTAGAAAGAGATTTGGTATACAAAGAGATTCGGTGTACAAGGTGACTTGGTGTACAAGACGACTTGGTGTATTAGACGACTCTGTGGACGAGACGTGTTATTGTACGAAGTACTATTGAAGACAATGGGATTAGACTCTAGGGGTATTTAGTCATTTAAGGTTGAGCACTACAATAAACTATTCAAAAAGTCTATTAGAGAGGAATAATAACTGCATATATAAATATTTGTAAATAGTGTACTATCCTTTTTTCCTAATACTTAAAAAAAACTACTCATCTAACAAATTAACTCTAGAACTATCTAGAAGCATAACACTCCCCTTAAAGTTGGAGCGTGCCAGTCGCAAACATCCAACTTGGACAAAATGTATCCGAAGCTCGGTTTTCCTAAAGCCTTTATCATGATTTCAGCCATCTGCTTAGTTGTGCGAATATGCTTTGTCACAATAAGTCAATCTTGTACGACTTCTCTGATATATTGCGTATTTGATGCATTCTAACCAAGGTTTTCAAAGGTTTCTATAGTCTTTTCTTTATTTTTAGAATCTTTATGGTTGAAACACGTTTGGATAAAATTTAATGCATATGTATCAAGGATAGGAGCAAGGAAGCAAGAAGTGGGCGGTTTTGGAACATAGATCGATCGTTCCTTACTAGGATCGATTAATCCAATTTAAGAGGAATCACTGTCTGATATCAGATAGATCGATCCCTCATTAGATCGATCGTTCCATTTCAGATCGATTGATCCCCACTCAGATCGATCGATCAAAGACATGAAGATTCTTCCATGAGATATCTGATCGATAGATCCACACTTGGATCGATCGATCCAGCCTTATGTCGACCAAAACGCAGAAAAAAGGAATTTTGACCCAAGACGTGTTTTGGCCAATTTATTCTATATTTAGCCATTGTTTAGGTTACGGTTTATTTTATTCAGACTTTTTGGCTTTTGGAACTTGTAAGCTTAGGGAGACGAATCTCTGGCTCTACATCTCTTGAGAAGATTTTTGAACCCCTTTGGATTTCTATTTAATTTATCATGAGTTTTTCTTCATCTCCATGTTGTTTTATTGTTTCCATGGCTGAGTAGTTTCATATTTAGGTTTAGAGTTTAAAGTAATTTATGAATTATTGAATCAGACATAGATAGGGAATAATCTTAGGGTTCTTCATCTATTGTTGATCTTATTGCTGGAATTATATTAACTACCTAGCATCTGATCTTAGGTTGTTTAACACATCAAAAGGGTTTGTTTAAAAGCCTGAAAGAACATAGATGAGTGGATTTTTCTTAGCCAACGAAAGCTGAAGCTAAGGCGGTTCATGAACAAACTGAACCTGCTCATTAATGCTTGTCTAGAATTCTACGTTCAAACGACAACTTAGAATTTAGGTTGTTAGATAAAGTGATTGATACCACGACAGTGGATTAATTAAACATTCATTTTTGAGTTCTAGACTGTTTCAATTTGTCCCTGAATAATTATCTTGTTCATGATCTCTGAATTCCCGTGAATCACCCTTGACCTAGAGCTTCGTTTAAGTGATATTTACACCGCTTTTCTATGCTATTTTTGTACACATCACAAACCAAAAATCTTATCATTTTCTTAGCTTAGTTTTATTCTCAAAGAATCATAGTGTGACACTTGGTTCTTGTGGAATTGATCCCTAGATTGCTACAACGTTTACTGTGCACTTGCAGTAGTTTATATAGGGTTAAAACTCTGTCTATCAAGTTTTTAGCGCCATTGCTGGGGACCAATTGAGTTACCTTCGAATCTAAGATTGAAAAGTAGTCTAATATTTCTTTTCTAATCTTTCTTCTAACTTATTTTCTTTCTTTTCTTTCCTGGTTATAGCCATGGATTACCATGATTAGTCACAAGAAGCAGATGTCACATTTGAAGAATGCATTCAAGATGAGCTGTGTGTGGAGTCATCATTTGATGAAAGTGTGCTTACATTCGAACAAATAGTGAAGTTGGATGAATTTTCCATTGAAAATCCAACATTCAAAAGGAGTGATCTAGCGGCTATGATCTGATTGAACCTCATGTCTCATTGAGCATACTTTGAAGGAAGGGAGCTCACATCCATGGAGATAATGGTAGCTCATGCACTTAAGGAGGTAATATATTGGGTTCCACTAACCCAACTAGAAGGTACATGCGATTCAACCCTTGAAATTCATGATTTTGAGGATATTCACATGCCTTGCATTGAAGAAGTAGCTTCTAGTTTGCATGTTTCAGTGCTCATTGATGAATGTTATGATTTTATATGTAAGTCTCAAAGACTAGATACTCTAAGGGTAGAAAAATATGCTAGGGATGACCATGAGATATGTTTTGATGTTGAATATCTATGTGCTTTGAACAAACATGATCTCGAGTTTAAGTTTTCAATGCCTAAGGAATCTAGATCTCTTCTTGAAAAATTTCACCTAGGAGATGTGCTTGAGGTAGACAAGATCTTGAATGAGATAGAGGATCCTAAAGTTGAGATGAATTCTAGAAGTAAGGATGTTGAGTTATATAGGATTGATGGGGATGAAGTTGACTATTTTGTGATGAACTCGTTTACTCCTGAAATTGACTTTATCTTTCCACTAAATGCATTTGATCCTCTAAGCATTTAATCATTAAGGAATATTTCAAGATATATGCTACATTTGTAGTAAACTTCATTGATGAATGTTTTGTCTATTTACCATGGAAAATTGTGTGTGATTTTGCACATATTGTTTATTCTGTCAATAGTAGAAGGACCAAAGGACCATTGGTCCAACCTTTTGATTCTCATGATTAACATCTTTCGTGCAAAAATCAAGCTATAGACCTTAAATAAGCGCCTGTGGGAGGCTACCCATCTTTTATTTTTGCACTATTTTTCTTTTCTTTTATTTTTTTCTTCTTTTCAGGTCTGCCATGAGTCGATGTCCAATTTAGTACATATTTCGTAAAAAAAGGGAAGATCGATCGATCCAATAGTGTGAAAATGCCGTAAATTTTGGATCGATCGATCCAGTTGTAGGATGATCGATCTGTGCTTTTTTCGTACAAAAAAGGCAAATAAAAAATTGCACAGTGTCATCCGTCATCAAGGTTTCATCTTTTCATCTCATTTTGATATTCACCAATTTCTATATACTCTTTTCTCGGTTTTATTTTACCGAGACGGTGTGAAGTATGTCTGGGGGAGAATTCCTGGTTATCTGATGGTTTTGACATTTTTTTGTTTTCAAGTTGAGTATTTTTATCATTTTATTGAGTCAAAATTTTGTTGGAACTATGAACTTTTCGAGGGACCTTCTATCTTGGGATGACTGTCTCACGGCTCACTCATGTTTTGTTTGGTGTTATAACCCAATATTCGAAAAACCACGGGCATACTCAATAAAATGGAAAGTCCCTATCACTTTGAAACTTGGATGATTGAACTTAACCTTATTAAGTGGAACCTTGAACTTGAACTTAATTTATCTCACTTAAGGGTTTGGTAATCATGTTATGGATCATATATTCAGAGTTTCCTTTTTCACCATTCTCACCACTCTTGTTAACTCTGAATAGCTAGACTCATTTTTAGTTTAATATCTTACCCTCACCCAAACCATTTTTGGATATCTCATGCATTTTTGTGTTCATTGTCATATGCATTCATGTGTAAAAACTATGGAGTATACATACCAACATAGCTGACCTTTCATTAGGATTAGATATGTGGATTGTTAAGAATGATTAGAATGTGAGAGCATATTATCCGATTTTCCTTGGTATAAAGACTAGTTTCATTTTCAGCATGTTATATATAGGAAAAAAACGAAAAAAGAAAAGAAAAAGGGAAAAAAGGAAAAAAGGGAAAGAAACTAGGAAGTTTGTTTATGAAAAATCAAGGAAAATCGAGGGCTAAGTGTTAAGTGTTAGAGTATATTTGATCCAATGATTGGAAGGCTATGTATGCATTAGTTGGTCTGTGTCTCACAGTGATTTTGCATAATGATTTGCATCCCTAGTTCTTTTAGGATAGCCAAAACACATGAGCCACCTATAAAAAAGCCTTGTTACCAAAACCCTTTGACATATTCGATATTCCCTTTGTGAGAGTGCACACACTTTTAATAAATGTTAAAAGGTTAAGTTCATTGATTCCGAGAGTTCTTTGTGATTTCAAGATTTAAAGTATTGGCTATTGCTACACTCATGGTCAAAGTACATGTAGTAGGTCTGCTCTGGCATGGTTTTGAAAGTGGTATGGGAAAGGGAAGCCCAAGGTAAGTTTTTCTCAAGAATTGGTGAGTTTCTATTTTCAAACCTCGACTCTATTCTTTGTAGTTGCTTGAGAATAGGCAAAGGACTAAGTCTAGGGGAGTTGATGTATTGCGTATTTTACGCATTCTAACTAAGGTTTTCAAAGGTTTCTAGAGTCTTTTCTTTATTTTTAGAGCCATTTCAGGTTGAAACATGTTTGGATGAAGTTTAACGCATATGGAGGAAGGATAGGAGCAAGGGAGCAAGAAGTGGGTGGTTGTGGAACATAGATCGATCGTTCCTAACTAGGATTGATTGATCCAACTTAAGAGGAATCCCTGTCCGATATCAGATCGATCGATCCATTTCAGATCGATCGATCCCAACTCAGATCGATCCACACTTGGATCAATCGATCCAGCCTTATATCGACCAAAACGTAGAAAAAAAGAATTTTGACCCAAGACGTGTTTTGATCTATTCTATTTTTCTGCCATTGTTTAGGCTACGCTTTATTTTATTTAGACTTTTGGCTTTTGGAACCTGTAAGATTTGGGAGACGAATCTCTGACTCTACATCTCTTGAGAAGATTATTGAACCCTTTTGAATTTCTATTTAATTGATCATTAGTTTTTTTTCATCTCTTTTTTCGTTTCATTGTTTCCATGGCTGAGTAGTTTCATAGTTAGGTTTAGGGTTTCAAAAGAATTTATGGATTATTGAATCAGACATAGATAGGAAATTATCTTAGGGTTCTTCATCTATTGTTGATCTTACTGCTGGAATTAGATTAGCTACCTAGTTTCTGATATTCACTACAAGAATATTGAGTATCCTTAACGTCCGAATAACGCTATCTAACAATGCGATAGCGGTGTAGAAAGCGTTCTATCATCGTCCGTCATAATAGGTGGTGCTATTTTATTGTTAATTATTATAGCGCATTTTACGCTGCAATATTATATGATACAATAGCTAACATATTTTGTTATTAACTGTTAGTCACAGCGTTTTCGAATTGTTACATATAATATTACAATAGCAGTTTTATTATGCAATTTATTTTTGTTTATTTCGGATACCTAACTTCTATTTGGTTCAAGTTATTTTGTAGAAAGTCAATATATTCAACGTTTATTAAATGGAAAAAAGAAAAATGTCATATCTTATTATATATTATTATATGAAACTATACAAAAGACATAAAGTAAAAGTACATAATTAAATGATAAATTCATACAACTCTTGCATTAAAACTAGTGAATCATCTAAAGGAGATTCATTTTATGAAGTTACTCTAAAATGAATCTCAGTATCGGGCACTTCAAGACCTTAACAAAGTTTGCATCGGGGTTTTGGTTGTAGACGACTTGGGTGGTTGGAGCCACTGTATTTTTCACAGCCATGAGGATCGTTGTACCTGCGTGTAATGAAACCAGCCGTCAAGATTATATACATATAATGCATGTGGTTGCAACCAAGCCCAAAGAGGTGAAAGAGAAGTTATTAGTAAACGTACCAATTAAAGGTGAGGTCGTTGCCGTTAAGGCCTTGCCAGGTGATGGTCCAGCCACCACATTGATATCCCAAGTTATGAGCGTGTGTTCCAGCAACAGGTAATGAACAAAAAAAAATCTAGAATTGGAAAATTTCTCAACCCTTAATGATAAAAGATTAATAAACATCTCTCTTTAAACAATCTGATCAAAACCATTTGACTAATTAGAGATCAAGAACAGAGACAACGTGAGAATAAAACATCATCATCTCCTTTTCACATGAAATCTCTGAAACGATAAGGCTTACCACAAAGCAAGAAACTGAACTTGCATCCCTCTAAACCTGATGAATTCTTCTTATCCTATTAGAACTGAAGCTTTTAGCTTCAAATTGATGGGCAAGAGGACTTGGAGAAGGAAGCCATCAACCACTGAAGCATCAACCAGTAAATTTACCCTGACGACAGAATTGTAATGGAACATAAATTCGCAGAAGCATACCAAAACACACAGAATTGTATACAGAGACAAGCAAATTTAGGAGCTGAAACCTGTTTCCTGGACTACTCAAGAGGCTAGACGTTCTCAGATTCTCCTATTTTCTAGGTCTGCTAATGGAATTACGATATGCAACATATCCTTTGCCATTACATCTCCAATCCTTCAATCAAACACAAATCAACCATGAAACTAGGAATAAAAAGCTCTGTCTATCAATCAATTGTGATTTCATGAGGTTTGAAGAGAGATAAAGAGTGAGGGATAACACCAGATTCAGCTTTCCGATGGAGAAGATTTCAGCGGATTCCGATGTACTGAGGATCTGAATTGTATGTTACTGGTTGCATCTCTCGCTTTCTCGAATCTTAAAAGTCGGTCCTTTGTTGCTAGTACTGTCAAATGGGCTGTCCATATCCAAATGGGCCTTGTCCGGTTGGACATTTTTCTTGTCTGGATATTTATTTGTTTGTCCGCCTGGACAATGGACAAAGAACGTCCATGTCCAAAAAGGACCAAGTCCAAATAGGCTTTCTATGGTTGTCCACTTAGTTATCTAGGCTTAAATATTTAAAGTGCACAACAAAATTAAAAATCAGAACTTTGATCCATAAATTGTAATGATAGAACTTTGATCCATAGATTACTCCGCAAGAGAAAGAATCACATAAACAAAATCAAGAAAATATAAATTCAAGAATCTAAACAATAAAACCAAATTGATTACAATAAGCTCTGTTTCTCAATACACTTGATCTTTCGCATGAGTTATTAACTTCCTGCAACAATAAGTAAACAAAAAATCTTTTAGAAACTGTCTGCATTTTCAAAGACAGAACATGCATCAAAATTCAAAAACTGATTCAAAACATGAATCAAAACTTATTTAAAATTTGATAAAAGTAATCACTTACACTAAACCTGTCCTTGAGATTCTTCGTTCTCCCCTTCACTCTCCTCTTCTTTCTCCTTTTATTTCTCCTTTTCTTTCCCCTCCTCATCATCACATGAAAAAATGTAGATCATTCTAAAGACATGCATCAAAACCTTTTCAAATTAAATTGATTCAAGAATATTGGTTACCAGTTTCTAGAAAACCACGTAACCAGTTCCTTCTACAAACCAGTGCTTGAACATTTGTAGGTAGGAGACAAGTTTTGTACTTGTTAAGCACTTGACTACCTATGCTAAATGATGACTCAGAAGCAACTGTTGTTATCAGAATACTGAGGATATCACATGCCATAGTCGACAATTCCTTAAACCGACTTGAATTATCTTTCCAATAAGCCAATATATCTAAACTCCTAAAAGCAATCATGTCAAGGGGTGGCTCACTCAAATACACGTCTAATGGAGATTGTCCAGTACTACCAGTCTTTTGAGAAAAAAATGCATAAAATCCATGAAAAATAGACATATATATATATATATCCTTAATTATCCATAAAAATCTCTTATATTCTACTATGCATTTGGATCAAGTAAGAAAGACTTACACCGTATCCTACAGGAACATCTTCTTCCAAGGTTTCTACTTGGGAAGAGGCCATTGTGTTGATCTCTTGATTTTTCTTGTAAGCATCAAACAGCTTATATATTTTGCTGCGAACGTGAGCCAACTTGGACTTACAAGTCAATGGATCCAAGGTGGTGAAACAGTATTCAAGGAATGTAAACTTTAGTCTAGGATCAAAAACCGCAGCTACTGCTAGTACATCACTATACTCTTCCCAATACTTATCAAACTTTATCATCATACTTTCCACCATTTCACAAATAGCAGCATCATCAGAAAACTCGTGAGATCTCAACCAACTCTCAATCATCCAAACTTGCATAAAATAAAGGTTGGCTGTGGGATAAGATGATCCGGAAATAAAATTTGTCATTTCAGAAAATGGCTTCAAGAACTCACATATCATTTCTGCTCTCCTCCACTCTAAATCAGATGGACAACTTTTGTAACTCGTCTCAACCTCAACAAGATTGCGTAGAGCATCTTTAAACTTGATCGCTCTAGAGAGCATGTTAAGAGTAGAATTCCAACGAGTGGTCACATCTAAAATCAGACCTTCTTTTACCTGAAGCCCCACTGTTTCTACACAATTCTGAAACATTATTTCTCCTATTTCAGATCCTTTTACAAACTTGACACTCTCTCTAATTTTGTGCAAAGCACCACCAATCATAGCTAACCCATCTTGTACAATGAGATTTAGAATATGAGCTGAACATCTTACGTGAAAGAACTCTCCATTGCAAATCAAATCTTTTTGTAGATGTCTTTTCAAAATACTTTGCATGTTGTCATTAGCAGATGCATTGTCTACCGTAAGAGAAAACATTTTCTTTTCTAAATCCCATTCTTTTGAACAACTCAATAACTTTCTTTGCTAAAGCAATACCGGAATGAGGAGGAGAAAAAGCACTGAAGGACAATATTTTTGCTTTCAAAGTCCAATCACTATCGATGTAGTGAGCTGTTAGACATATACATCCTTCAATAGTAATAGCTATCCAAAGATCAGTTGTTAAGCAAACTCTGCTAGGAATATCAGCCAAGATTTTCTTAAGTTTCAATTTCTCCTTTCAAAAATCTTTAAGCAATCTGCTGCTGCCGTATTTCTACTCCAAAACCGAATATTACGATTAGCATAACTAAAAGCAATCCTAATCCTTCTATACTCAACAAAAAAAATATGGTAAATCATGCACAATTATAGCTAGAGCAATCAGTTCATGAAACACCTTCATATCCAGCTTTCTTGCACTAGTTCCAGGGGTACTTCCAGGGGTTTTTGAACAAGCTATAGAATGACGAAGCAAAGTATTTGTTCCACTTCTATGTAGATTCACGAAGTAATGTCTTTTACAATGCTTACACCTAACATCACTTTTACCACCCCCTATATTCTCTCTAAGTACCATAAAGTGTTTCCAACACCTAGAGTGACGTCTTTGCGTACCTTTTTTTTCTCTGCACTCTCAAGAGAATCGCCTTCTAGATCATCCATCACATGATCCATTCCTTCAATTCTTAAATTGTTTTCATCATTCAAGTTTATAATGTCTTCATCCATATTTTCTGAAACAATAAACAAGTTAAAGAATCATTGTTTATTGTCATCACCGTCAGATATAGATTGAGTATGAGAACCCTTATTGTAGTTTGCACAGAGTAATGAGAAACGATGCTAAAACTCTAATCAAGAGAAATCAAAAGATACATATTTTGGTTTCTCAGGTTTTTACAAGTAAAGATACATATTCCTAAGCTATATCGAAAACCCAAAAGAGAAATTACATGTGCTGCTTGAAGGATCCTTCAGCATAAGCTTTGAAGCCATTGTGTGAGACACAAGATCTGAGAAATCAAACATGATGAATATTATTGAAGAGATTATAAAACTTAAAGCAATAAATTGAAGCAAGAGAATATCAGAGAAGAAGTTTGTGATTTTTTTTTCTTTCGTGAAATGTTTTTTTTCAATTTTTCCCCGAATCAGAAACCCTAATATTGTTTGTCCATGGGCTTTCCGCTTGTCCAGTTGGTTAGGCCCATAGTTGATAGCGGACAAAGCTGGACATGTCCAAATGGACATGTTTTATTCTTGGACATGTCCAAATGGACAATTTTATCACTGGACTGGGCCAAGCCCACGGACATTTTTCCATTTGACAGTACTATTTGCTGCTACAGAGAGAAATAGAGACCGAGATCAAGGATCGAAATTGATATTGAGAGGAATCAAGACAAGAGTGAGAGAGATCAAGGCAAGAGAGTGAGATGAGTTCCAGCTTGGCGACGATGCTCTGGACTTTACAGTGAGATTGAGAGGGATCGAGAGTATTGAGGTTCCAGCTGAGAGTGAAATAAGAGAAAAGGAGTTTTTTTTAAAAGTAAACCCTAATTTTTAGAAAGGATATTTTCTAGAAAATATTTTTCATTTCACCTCAATTTAATTTTAGAAGGTGGGTCTTTATTTTTTTTTCCGCTAGAATATGTATAGCATTTTATATTGGTATGTGCAATTACAATTGGTGCTATAAAACCTTTCATGCAAAAAATTTGACTCGCAATCATTTTTGTTAGCTTAACCATAACTCATAGCGTTTGCATTGTTACAAACGCTATAAAAATGCAGGGTTAAGTTAAATATAGCAAAACTATACTAGACGATATCTTCTAATGCTAAGAATACTCAATATGCTTGTAGTGATTAGGTTGTTTCAAGCATCAAAAGTGTTTATTTAAAAGCTTGAAAGAACATAGATGAGCGGATTATCCTTAGCTAATGAAAACTGATGCTAAGGCGGTTCGTGAACAAATTGAACCTGCTCGTTAATGCTTGTTCAGAATTCTAAGTTCGAACGACAGTTTAGAATCTTAGGTTGTTAGATAAAGTGATTGATACCACGACAGTGGATTAATTGAACATTCATGTGTAGTTAGACTGTTTTTTATTTTTCCCTAAATAATTGTTTGGTTCATGATCTATGAATTCTCACAAATCACCCTTGACCTAGCGCTTCGTTTAATTGATATTTACACAGATTTTATTTGCTATTTTTGTTTACATCACAAACCAAAAATCTTATCATTGTCTTAGCTTAGTTTTATTCTCAAAGAATTGTGGTGTGACACTTGGTCCTTGTGGATTCGATCCCTAGATCGCTACAGTATTTGTTGTGCACTTGCAATAGTTTATATAGGGTTAAAACTTTGTGTATAAATCTTGTACACTATGATAATCTGATTCAATATGCTCACTCCTCTCATGAAAAACTGGATTTAAGGTTATGTGTAAGTTGCAATATAACTCCATTAGATCACGATGATCCACACCCAAGTTGGCTAGCAATTTTTTTATCCATTTCAACTTGCATAGTGCTGCAGCCATAGCCTTTTACTCGGCTTCAGCCAATGAATGAGACACCGTGTCCCGCTTCTTTGTCTTCCAAGATATAGGCGATGTGCCCAATAATACAACATATACGGATAAAGATCTCTCATAAGTGGACAGGAACCCCAATCAGAATCACAGAAGATACGTATTTGCAAATCACAATCACGCTGCAACATGAATCCCTGTCGAGGAAAACCCTTCAAATATCGCATAACCCGAACTATAACATCCCAATGAACCTCCCTAGGTAGATGAACAACATAAGCTAGCTCGGGCCATGTGAAAGTGAGATACACAAGTCGACCAACAAACCACTGAAAACATAACCTATCAACTTGTGAAATGTTCAATTAGAGTTGAAATTGGCTTACACCCAAGCAAGCCTGCATGAGCAACGATATCCAGGGCATATTCCCGTTAGCTAAGAAACATACATGAAGGTCTCCTTGCGATCTTGATACCAAGAAAATACTTTATTTTTCTGAGATCCTTCATGCGCAAGCATTCACTCAAATATGCTATGAACTTATTCATGAGATCAAGAACATTTCCTGCAATAGCTAGATCATCAACATAGATTAAGACATGTAACCTCTTACCATCTTTGATGTAGGTAAAGAGAGAATAGTCCGAGTAATATTGCTTAAAACCTCATCTTGTAAGCGCATTTGTAAACTTGGCTAACCAACACCTCGGAGCTTGTTTCAAGCTGACAATTAATGACTTGCAAAGTCGGCACACTTTCAATGGGTCATCTGTATGAAAACTCGGAGACAACTTCATGTATACTACTTCTTCAAATTCTCCACACAGGAAGGCATTATTCACGTCCATTTTGATGCACTTCTCATTCCTTTAAAACTGCAACTTTAAGCAAAGTACGTACCGTAGACATTTGGCCACGAGAGCCAAAGTCTCATCATAATCTTCACTTTCTACTTGGTGATTTACCAAGCATATAAGTCTTGCCTTGTATCTCTCTATTGGCCCATCTACATTAAATTTGAGCTTGTATACCCACTTACTCCCAACAGCCTTTTTTCCTAGAGCCAAAGTTTCCAAGTCCCATGTTTTATTGATTTCCAGTGCATCTATCTTGACAGACATGGCCTTATGCCATTGCTCGTCTAGAATCGCCGTAGTCACAGCTGCTAAGAAAACTTGATTTTTTCAAAAAAATTGCATTTGTTACAAAGCTCTTAATAGGGACTGATTTAGGAGGAGGAACATGATGTTTGGTGATGTTACTTTTATCGGGGTGAGCTTGTGAGTTATACATGACATAGTCTCAAAGTCTCACATTCAGCTGAGGTTTCCTTTTGCCCAAAGGCACTGAAACATGAGCAATAGGAACAATTGTAGGTTGCTCTACCTCAACCAGAAATAAGGAAAGTGACAGGAGCAGCCATTGTTTAACATCTGTGACAACCACTTCTTTTCTCACTTCCTCTGCAGCTCACTCTGTCACGTGATCTTCTTCATTATTTGGCTCGACTACTTTAGTCGTAACATTTGCAGTCGGAAAATCCTCATGTTCACGACTCTTCCTGTTTTCAACATCATCAAGGACCTCTTCAAATGGAGCAAACTATGGTACTTCGATGGGAACTGCAATGGTTTCTGTTACTTCCGTAGTGTTTGAAGCATACTGATAAGTAGTCTCATCAAATATGGTATCTCAGGAGACCAAAAAAATAATTCTTTTCTAGTTCATATAATTTTTAACTCTTTTTTTCCAAAGGGATATCCGACAAAGACACAACTTCTACTACGTCCTCCAAATATTTCTTTGTACCTAGATGCCTTGTGTGTGAAACTTTGGCAACCAAATTTCTTGATATTGATGTTCGATGGAGGCTCTCCATACAACAACACATATGGTGGTTTTCAGTTTAACAAACACGTAGCTGTTCGATTAATAATGTGTACAGCTGCAAGAACACATTCTCCCAAAAACTTGATGGAAAGACTAACCTGGAACAATAATGAATGCAAACCATTGAATATATGGCGATGTTTCCATTTAACTCTCATATTTTGCTGAGGCGTACTCACGCAAGAAGTCTGATGCAAAATTCCATTTTCAGCAAAATATTTTAACAAGCAGACAAACTCTGTCCCATTCTCACTCCATATTTTCTTTACTTCTTCGTCAAATTGTTGTTGAACCATCTTCCAAAATTTGGTAAAATAATTTTGACCTCATTCTTCTCAAGAAGAAGATTGATCCAAACCGCACGTGAGAAATCATCTACTATTGTGAGAAAATAACATACACCACAAGAAGATTGAACACGATAGGACCCTATAAATCACAATGAATTAAATCAAAAGGAGAAGAAGGTTTATTAAGACTATCCGTAAAAACCTTACAAGTCTGTTTTCACTTGAAACAAACGTCAAACCACCAAATTTTCCAGAAACATTTTTAACACCAGCAGAAAAAGGTAAATATCCTAAAACACCAAAAGATGGATGTCCAAAATGACAATGCCACAGACTATCATCTTCAACGGCATGAACTCTCTGTCCTCTCGGCACTGTCGCATCGCAATAAAAGTAAACTCTGTAACATTCTTCACATGGTTCAAACAGGGTCCTCGTAAAACGGTACTGCAAAATACATAATGTGTCAATAAACACAGCATAACACTTGGTTTATTTCAGCAATTTAGCGACAGACAATAACGTGCAATTAAGATTAGGCACAAATAACACATTCAACAAAATCAACTTCAGCGATAATCGCAATTCTCCACTTTGCATAGCCATTACTTGATTTCCATCTGCAAGGCTAACATGGCAAGAAATAATGTCTCAAAAATTTGAGAGTAACTTCACATCACTCTTCATGTGATGTGATGCTAGTGTGTCAATAACCTCTCTGGTTTGCACCTTACCGTGTAACTTATATGGAATCGGAGTAGGCTTTTGCTGAGCAATCAAAGCCAAGAGAGGTCCATTTTCTGGTGTTAAAGATGGAATGGACGTTGTTGTAGCAGTGTAAGCATCATTGGTACATGGCTGAGATGATCGGCCATGACCTCTTCCTCTTCCTACACCTTCATACCCACATTCTCCACCTCCTAAGCTTCTCTTGTTGAACAATTCTGGGTATCTTATGATTTCCAACAATCTTAATCTTGTTTTTCATGCCCACTTTTACCATAATGAGAGCAAACGGTTGAACCACGAGCTTGTGTTGTTATACTTCCCCTGTTTGGCTCTGTTTTGTCAAAAATCTTATTTCATCTTACTTTGTCTCAAGACAAAGAGAACTCAACCGCCTTTCTTCTCTAACAACACGCTGATACACCATGTTTATGTCTGGGAGAAGCTCAAGTCCAATTATGTTTGTGCAAACATTCCCGAACCGAGACTCATCGAGTCCCATCAAAAATTGGTGTACCATTTTCTTCACTTTTCTTCACGATCTGTCCTAACACACATCATGTGTGTTAGATAATTCCTAAATAATAATATGATTTATCCACTAACGGGTAGGTTAGTTAGGATAAGGTTTAATATTCCTATTAGGTTTAGGAAACAAGGGGTAGCTTGTTCCTATAAATAAAAGGGTCGATTGAGGTTTGTTCAATGAGATCAAGAGAGTTTTGATTTAGTTTTTTGGTGAGATTTTCTAAATCAATAAAGAAGGTGTGTTCTTTTAATTCTTGAGTTCTTGTTTAAACAACTTCAGTTGGTATCAGAGCTTCGTGATTGTGAGAAGGATCGTGTGAAATTCTATTTTTGCTGAAACTTGTGATACAAGCTATCAGAGAGGAGACATGGAAGTTGCTATCATTCCGGTGCGAGAAAAGGAGCCAAATATTTCGTCAATACAATGCCCTATGCTCACTTCTGTGAATTACACGGCATGGGCCATGAGGATGAAAGTGGTGTTGAGAGTGAACAAAGCTTGGGAGGCGATTGATCCTGGTATACCGGATCCTACCAAGAACGATGTTGCAACAGCTATTCTATTTCAATCCATACTAGAAAGTTTGATTCTGCAGATTGGAAATCTAAATACGGCTAAAGGCATGTGGCGAGGCTTCAAACCCTTACCTCAGAATTCGAACGCTTAAGCATGAAAGAATCAGGAAATATCAACGATTTTGCTGGGAGGATGTCTAGTCTAGCCGCAAAATCAACATCGCTTGGTCAAGTCATTAAAGAAAGCAAGATGGTGAAGAAGTTTCTTAATGGATTACCGAGGAACAAATACATCCAACTTTTTGCATCTTTAGAACAGGCGTTGGATCTCAACAACATGGGATTCGAAGACATAGTAGGAAGGTTGAAAGCATATGAGGAACGTATAGGAGAGGACGGCGAGAGAGATAATCAAAATAAAATCTTGTTGAACTCCTCTTACTCGCCAGGAACTAGAGGCGGTTCTAATGGGCAACGGGGACGAGGCCATGGGAATCGTGGTAGAGGCAGAGGAATAGGGTGTTACAACGACACCAATAGGCCAGATCAAAACTTAAACAGTGAAAAAACAAAGAAGGATCATTCGAGGGTCAAGTGTTGGCATTGTGATAAGTTGGGGCACTTTGCAAATAAATGTCCGGAGAAGACTCAAACAATACACAAAACGAACTTGGCACAAACAGAGGAGGCTGATGCGGCTCTGTATATGCATGAAACAATTTACTTACATGAGAAAAAAGTTGTACCGAGCAAGTTCGAAGAAAAGGACGAGCAAAGTGTATGGTACTTAGACAATGGGGCTAGCAACCACATGACAGGAAAGAGATCTTATTTTTCGGAGCTGAATGAGAATATAAGAGGAAAAGTGAAATTTGGAGACGAGTCATGTGTTGACATCAAAGGAAAAGGCTCTATAATATTTCAAGCGAGATCGGGTGAACAAAAGATAATCCATGACATCTATTGGATACCGGACCTCAAGAGCAATATTATAAGCCTTGGACAAGCAAAGGAAGCTGGTTGTGACGTAAGACTAAAGGAAACTACCTCACAGTTCATGACCCAGATGGAAAGCTTTTGATGAAGGCAATTCGATCCCCAAATCGTATGTACAAAATTTGCTTGGTCATAGGTATTCCCGTGAGTTTACTCACTTAGCTGGATGATGAAACATGGCGTTGACATGTTAGACTTGGACATGTTAACTTTGAATCTATGAAAACAATGTCTAAGAAGAAGTTGGCTCTTGGTTTACCTATTTTCGGAGAGGAAAAAAGGATATGTGAAAGCTGCCTTGTTGGGAAGCAAACTCGCCAACCGTTCCCACATTCAACAAAATTTAGATCAAGTCAGAAGTTAGAGTTGATTCATGGAGACTTATGCGGTCCCATCACACCAGCAACTACAGCAAGAAATCGATACATATTTGTATTGATTGACGATTTCTCAAGATACATGTGGTCCATCTTAATGAAAGAAAAGAACGACGCTTTTGAAAAATTCAAAAGATTCAAGAGTATGGTGGAAAGTGAGTGTGGAACAAAGATCAAAATGTTTCGAACCGATAGGGGAGGTGAGTTTGTTTCTATCGAATTCCAAACATTTTGTGAAAACAATAGAATCGCAAGACAACTTACAGCTCTTTACATGCCACAACAAAATGGTGTGGTTGAAAGGCGTAATTGAACTCTGTTGGGGATGACGAGAAGCATACTAAAAACCATGGATATGCTGAATTTCATGTGGGGTGAAGCCATCCAACACTCTACATATTTGATCAACCGAGTAACCACTAAGGCGCTAACGAACAAATACCGTATGAATTGTTCAAAGATCACAAGCCAAATCTAGAACATGTAAGGATATTTGGATGCTTAGCTTATGCAAGAGTGGAAAACGTGAGCTTAAAGAAGCTTGATAGTAGAACCCGTCCTTTGGTACACCTTGGAACAGAACCTAGCTCCAAAGCTTACCGCCTATACGATCCAACAAACAAAAGAACTTATGTGAGCCGTGATGTGGTGTTCGATGAATCTAATGGCTGGAAGTGGAGTAGCTCGCAAGGAGAAGCCTTCAGCAGCCCTGGAATGTTTAATGTGGTGTGGGGAAACACTATAGAAGATGGAACAGGGCAAACTACCATTGAAGAAAGGGAAGACTCGGTTGATGTTGGTGAGAACATTAATTCTCCGGTCAGTTCAAAAAGAAGCACTGAAGGAGTATCTAATTCCAATAGGCAAGAAGCTATGCCACGAGAAACAGGTCTTGACAACGAGTTAGTCTTTAGACGTTCATCCCGTGAAAGAAGCATGCCCAAGAGACTTGAAGATTACTTGTTAATGGCTGATTTAATTGGCGAAGAACTTCTGTTAAGCATTGATGGTGAACCAAGTTCTTACCTAGAAGCTAAAGACATCAAAGAATGGATGGAAGCAATGTGTGCCGAGCTGGAATCAATAAACAAAAACAAAACATGGGAATTAGTTAACAAACCAAGTGATGCCAAGCTGATAGGTTTGAAGTGGGTATTCAAGATCAAGAAAAATTCTGATGGGAGTATCAATAAACATAAGGCTCGACTTGTGGCTAAGAGATATGTTCAAAAACATGGAGTGGACTTTGATGAAGTATATGCGCCGGTCGCTCGAATCGAAACAATAAGGTTCTTGTTTGCCTTGGCCGCTACTTGTGGATGGGAAATTCATCACCTTGACATCAAAACCGCGTTCTTACATGGAGAATTGAAAGAACTTGTCTACATATCTCAACCAGATGGATTTGAGAAGAAAGGTCATGAACATAAGGTTTACAAGCTTCACAAAGCCCTATACGGACTTAGGCAAGCTCCGAGAGCTTGGAACACCAAACTCGATTAAATTCTGAAGAGTATGAAGTTCGAGAAGTGCTCTAAAGAACGGTCAGTTTACCGGAAAACAGAACACGACCAAGAACTAATCGTGGCTGTGTACGTCGATGACTTGTTCGTCATGGGAACTTCACTGGAATTTATACACGAATTTAAGCAAGGCATGGGTAGTAAATTCGAGATGTCCGACTTAGGGAAGCTTACTTATTACCTCGGGATTGAAGTTTCACAAAGTATTGATGGTATAACTCTCACACAACAGAGCTATGCGCAGAAAATACTTTACAAAGCTGCTATGGAGACTGTAATAAAACGCTTATCCCTATGGATTCAAGCTTAAAATTGAACAAAGCAAAAGAAGAGGAAGAGATCGACGCTACATATTATTGAAAGCTAGTAGGCTGCTTAAGATACTTGTTGCACACACGTCCCGACTTGTCATATACTGTTGGAGTTCTTAGTAGGCACATGCAGAGTCCGAGAACATCCCACGGGGTAGCCATGAAGCATGTTCTCAGATACCTACTAGGAACAAGAGGTTATGGTCTCAATTTCAAGAGAGAAGGAGACAAGAAACTTGTAGGGTTTAGTGACAGCAGTCATGACATAACTTTGATGATGGTAAGAGTACTGCTGGTCACATCTTCTATTTTGGGTCTTCACCAATCATGTGGTGCTCTCAGAAACAGCTGACAGTTGCCTTATCCTCGTGTGAAGCTGAGTTCATAGCAGCAACCGAAGCTGCAAAGCAAGCCATATGGCTACAAGATCTTCTACACGAAGTAACGGGTTGGAAACAAGAAAGTGTTAAGTTACTTGTTGACAATCAATCGGCAATAGCTTTGACAAAGAATCCGGTTTTTCATGGAAGAAGCAAACATATTCACAAGAAGTACCATTTCATTCGAGAGTGTGTCGAGAATGAACAAGTCAATGTCGAGTTTGTTTCGGGAGAAGAACAAAAGGCGGATATTTTAACTAAGCCCCTAGCTCGGATCAAGTTTGAAAAAATGAGGAGTCTAATTGGTATTGAAGACCTTAATTCGGGTTTAGGAATTAAGGGGGATAATGTTAGATAATTCCTAAATAATAATATGATTTATCCACTAACGGGTAGGTTAGTTAGGATAAGGTTTAATATTCCTATTAGGTTAAAGAAACAAGGGGTAGCTTGTTCCTATAAATAAAAGGGTCCATTGAGGTTTGTTCAATGAGATCAATTGAGTTTTGATTTAGTTTTTTGGTGAGATTTTCTAAATCAATAAAGAAGGTGTGTTCTTTAAATTCTTGAGTTCTTGTTTAAACAACTTCAATGTGCACTTTGGGAGCGGTTCATAATTGATCAATTCTTCCCAATTTTTCAACAACTTGTCGAAATATTCTTGAACTTTGGATCCCTTTTGCTTACACGAAGCAAGCTCAACTCAATTGGTGAATTCGTACAGAATTCCCTATGGAGAATCGCTTCTTCAAACCGGTCCATAACTTATATGCTTCTGTAGTAAATGTGACAGTCAAGTGAATAGGACCAGAGATTGATGCCTTGATCCATCCGATGATAATGGAGTTGCATGTTTTCCACAACTCTGCTTCATCGGGTTGCTCTATTTCATTCTCCCCTGTAAGAAAAACTGCGTGATCATCGTACATGGATTTTCGGATGACGAGAGATAGTACGATGACTTGATTGATTTTTCTTCACTCGACATTGTTTCTTGCTTTATACAGTATCGAGGTTTGTGATTTTCTTGTATTTAATTTGATTTTTGTTTTGTTTCTTTCCATTTCTCTCGATCAAAACTGATATTACTCAAGCTCTGATACCATGTAAATCAAGAGAATAATTGTGGGAAAGCTGAATATTATTGATCACACATGTTCTATATTTATATAAGGATTAGAGATAAGCTCAACTTAAGCCTTATCATCTTCTAAAACGCCAAGTATGTATATAGATATATATATACTTATACTCAAGATATTTGCATAGTTTATAGAACTATCTAGAAGCCTAAAAGTAGTATTTACAATTAGTAAATGAGGTTGTCATTGTAGTTATGTAATAAAGATTAGTAATGTATTTGAGAAATGACTATTGTAATCCCACAAAAAGAAAGAGAGAGCTTTGAACACCATATTTGGTGAGTTTTTGGATAGGAAAAAGTAGGGCCACATCTTTTTGTTTTTTTTTTTTTTTATCTTTATTCTCTTTTTTTTTTCTCCTTAATTTTTTTCACTTAATTTCATTACAAATTTTCCATATAATATTTATAAATTATTTTTACGAATCTAAAGATTTTAATTTTGTTATATTTTACGATTTGAAATAAACCATTTTTATATCTTAACTTAATGATGGACAAAATAGTGTACAAGAGTGTGTGTGCTATGTCATTGTACGTGATTGGTCAGTGTACAAGATGTTGTACTATACATCGGTGTACAAAATAGTGTACACAATATGTATATATACTTTATATGTATACCATGTGTATACCTCTACATAGTCCACTGTGTATTTTGTTTTGTCCATCGCTTGATTGAGACACACAAAAATGAAGCAGTATACATGTGTACATACGTGCGAGTGAATGTACTTGGTAAGATGAGAGTCTTGGTAAATTTTCTCTTCCTTTCTCTCTTTTCTTTCTCTCTTTTCTTTCTCTTGCATATTGTACTATGCTTATAGTATGTTTCTATGTTTTTGGACCCTTGGTGCAGAGCTTTTCTCTGTTTATTTTGACAATTCAATACGACGACTCAAAATAAAACTATGTTATATAACATGCTAAGCGCGAGTTCATAATTATTTTTAAAAACAATTTATGAACAACCTTTTATTTTTTTATCATAATAATAAATATAGTTACATGATATCAAATTATTCGTTTAGTTGCATTGTATGTTGTTGATAAAAAAAGTATGATATTAAAATATATACCATATTTGATCTTCTCATGTTTACGTTTTTTTATAATTAAAATTTTGAAAAAGGTTATAAAATGATTAGGAGAAAGATTTTTTCAATAAAAATATGAGTAGCTATTTTATTATAATATATATATATATATTATATTTTAATTTAAAAAAAAATCATTTAACTCTTTTATCCAGAATAAAAAATAACTAAAATTGTCTTTTCACAATGATATCCTTCAATCCTTGTAATATCTTTAACTATTTTCTAATAGCATTATCATATAATTAAATATATATTAAAAATTTTATTCAATAAAATTACTCTTTTTGATAGATTTGTAGATATCCTAAAGCGAAAACCCTTACGTCGACTCTACAGATGAAACTGGGTTTTGCTTTTGTAGATGTTTTCACACATTGTTTAATAAACTTATGAGAGACATTACATTATTTTAGGGAAAAGCATCATCCTCGTTGGTCCTCCAAACTTAACAACAGAAACTTGTTATTTGTTCTTTATATGAAGCCATCCCCACAAAGCAAAGCGAAGAACAATATGGAAAAGGGGATCATAACAGTTTTAGGCAAAGTTAAGGAATAACCCAACCTTAAAGAAAACAACCTATAAAAATTAATTTCCATTGGTATATAAAGAAACCTCTTAGATACCTTCTTATATCAACATACCCTAAGATCCTCTTATTCTAAATTTAAATCAAGAAATCAAGAAATTAAGAAATGGAGAGACCTTCTAATCATGCTACTGCTAATCGCATCTACGATGAATTCGAGCCACTCTCAAATTGGAAAAGCGAAAAAGGATTTGAAACTCTCACTATTTACCTTCCAGGTTTGATTACTCAACAAACTCTAGCATTTTTTTCGTCGCAATTTTGGTTTATTAACCGGTTCTTGAAATAAACAGGTTTTAAGAAAGAACAGCTTAAGGTGCAAGTAACCACAACGAGGAAGGTGAGAGTTATGGGAGATCGTCTAGCAGGTGCCAACAAATGGATCCGTTTCCGCAAAGAGTTTCCTATTCCAACAAACATCGACGTTGACTCTATCACTGCCAAATTCGAAGGCGCTAATCTTGTTGTGAGACTTCCTAGACCTGAACCAATGGCCAAACAAACTTTACCTAGTTTTACAACATTTAAACCTCCTCCGGTTCCTAAGGAAAATCTCAAGCTTCCTAACCCGGCTACGAAGGAAAAGTTTCAACCGATAAGAGAGAAAGAAGCGGAACTAGAGAAACAAGCTGAGAAGTTTCAATCGCCAAAGCCAGCAAGAGAGAATGAAGAAGAAGCTATTAAGTTTGCAAAGAAGGAAAAGGGTTGTGATGGAATACTTAACCAAGATTATAGAAGTAAAGTAAATGCATACAAAGAGAATCTTGGAGGATATGTGACATTGATGAAGAATAACAGGACAGCAATTACGGCTGGTGTGATTGTTCCCACGGCCGCGGTTCTGTTGCTGTCTATTGGATTCTATGCTGGCCAAATGTTTACTTCTTATTAATGTCTTTGTAGAATTCTCAAAGGCAGATAAAATGTATTAATTTGCTTATATAACAAATCATAATAATAAACAAACAACCCCTTCATCACAAAAAAAAATCATGCATCATAAGAAACTTATGTTAGAACCTACTTAAATAAATTCCTATAAGCACATTCTCAACAAAAAAAAACATTATCATAAAACAAACTTAACTCATTAGTTTTCTATTTCAAAAATACGAAAAAGAATAGCAAAAATAATAATACCGGTCTTTCCAAAAAAAAAAAAAAAAGAAAGGGAATGACTGTTTTCTGGTCAACAACATGTTAGCTTCTTTTTTTTTTTTTTTTTTGTTAATATGTCAACCGGTTTTATTCGTTTATCGGTTTTAGGTTTTCTTGCTGGTCTATTGCGGTTATTTAATTGTTCCAACCCAGCTGTCCATCTGGTTCATGGTCCAGTTTGGGTCTGAAAATACATTGGTCCTAGGATTTAAGAAAATTCACATTCATTCATGTCCTCAGATCGGATCGGATCAGAATTGCCATATAATACCAAGTAGATTTCATAATGTCAGCTTGGATTCATTACGGAAAATCAAAGATGTGCTGGTTCATACAAACCAAGACAAAACTACAATAGAGAAACATCTTAATCGACATCGGTTCAGAGTTTTATTTTTATTTTTATTTTTTTGGGCAACACGTACAAAGAAACTAGGAAATGCAAGTAGCGAGAGAGACTGATATAATCAAAGACTTGAAAACATCTTTCTTCATCCGCGAACTTGTTGACTTAAGCAGAGACCAATGCAGGACCTGAAGTAGGTAGTTTGAAGTCGACACACATATTTATTATTGGCTTCTCCGGCTCCAAGTATTTTTGGCGCAAAGAAACGGAGTACTTGAGTTCCTAAACAAAAAAAATGGAAATGTGAAATGCGAAGATTATTCAAGTGAAAACGAAACTGGTTTATATAGTGAGGTTTGGTTTGTTTCAGATCATTACAAATTAAATTTAAATCGATTTGATTTGGTTTATTTGGATTGAAGAAACTAACTAACTTGTGGAAAAAAAAGGAAGTATAAATTTTTAAAATATAAATAGAAGATGTGATGTTTAAGAACGAAGCCAAGTCTTGAAAAACAAAATTTTAATTAAAAAAAAACCATGTAAACCGGTTTTATTGATTCATCGGGTTTAGGTTTTCTTGCCGGTCTATTAGGGTTATTTAATTGGTCCAAGCCGGCTTTCCATCCGGTTTATGGTCCGGTTTGGGTTTAAAAACATTGGTCCTAGGTTAAGGAAAAATCACATTCATTCATGTTGTTTTTTCTTTTCCTTTTTTTTTACTATGCAAAGAGTGTAAGAAATAGTTACCTCATCAAAACCAACATAGAGAACTTCGGGAAGAGTTAACACAAAGTTGGTGCCAGCTTCAATCTCTGCTTCAGTGTTACATGTACTCACATCACAGAGGTTGTAAGTTGTTAAAAGGCCAGTAAATTCCCCAGTTTTAAAGGTTACGTATACAAGGGTTCCCGCATTGATGTTTTTGCCTGTATATATACAAAACATTTTATCAACAAATTATTGAAAACCAAAAACAAAAAAAAAAAAAGAGAGAGTTGAAATTTGGGAAACATATTACATACTTGCAGAACCGTATACATATATTGTGATGGTTGAGCTTTCGTCAGGTCCAACCGATGGGTTCCTAGAGATCTCGACACGATTGACATTACCGTAATCGTTTCCATTTTCTGCAACAGTCACATAGATTAATTATGGAATTTATAACTTATGAGTCCAGTAGGTTCAAAATAATCTTTCATACAAAAATAAATCCTATCATTTTATTGAATTGAATTTATATATCTCAATTAGTGCAATGAGATATTTAAAGCATGATTTAGTAAGTAATTTAAAAACCATTTATCAAAAAAAAAAAACAAAAAAATTTAAAAACCATGAAGTCGACCCCATTCCCCATTATAATTAAAAAATAATCTTAAAGTGATAGGCTTATAACCACATTACATTAAAAGATTCCTATATAACATCATTTATTATTATTAAAATTTTGACCCCCACTAATTTCATATCTACCTCCACCACTCAGTTGCGATTATGATAAGCATTATTATTATTTTTTCTTTATTTGTTTTTCTTCCAAACAAAAATTAGGACAATACTCATGGTAACTATTAGAGCCGATAAAATAAGTAATATTATCCTTGAACATATTGATCAACTGATATATGTCAAATTATTTACTGAACTGACATTCGTTTAAAAAAAAAACAGAATCAGGAGAAAGCCACAATATATATGAAAATCGATGCCTACTTTATGAATTAGTGAACTAAAAAGACGAGATGTTACATATAAGAAACACACAAAAAAACATACAAGAAAAATGAAGAATTAAACAAATCTATACTTACTTCCGCAGTATTCGAAATCAATGGCGCCGCGCAGAGCTGGTAAGAAGAAGAGTGATGCGAGGAGGAGAAGCATAGGATAGAGCTGAGACATCGCCATGGATCTTCTTCAAAGCTCCCTGAAAAGATCTGTTAATTATGCCTTCTGTTGAAGCCTACAATTTAATTTTGTAGTTTACAAGAACGAGAGGGTCGGAACAGAAGTGATATGTTATATTATTGATCTCCCACGTTGACGACAAATAAAGAAAAAATATCTACCACGTTAAAAGCGAGAATATTAAAGTATTAGAGTAAATGTCAATTATTTATTACTACCTAATTTTCATTCAGAAGCACGTGGTTTCATCTCGAAAACCGATGCGTCTTGAAATGGGGAAGCAAGATTCGAATTGTTTGCCATGTTGCGTTAGCTTTTAACCATGTGGTTCGGGGTTGATTTCCAAATATTAGACGTGTGAAAATAGTTAGGGCCATCGATATGTCCAATACATAGGCCATTTATGCTTAGCAAATCGTTTTCAATGGTAAGGAAATTTTGCGGTGTTATAGTTAACTCTTATATCTAGAGGTACCACTTTGTGGATGTTTATTTGGATTAATATTCGGAAAGTTATTAGCATTTTTGTGAGATGTCCTTTTTCAAACGCTATCTAGACTAACGTGGATTCAAAGAGAGATCGCGAGTTCATCTATGGTCAGATCATCACGAAACTTTGAGCGTAGCTTCAAGACATCTAGGGGTTAATTTTCAACGGTGCGATTGGAATGTGGACGGTTAGAGTTTGATTAGTGATCTCATATTTGAGGCTGATCGTTTTTGATATTTTTCCAATTTAGGTTGAAGGTTGTTTTGTTGTTGTGGTTGACTGTAGGGTGAGGAAGGAAGGTCGCAGTTGTGTTGCTATGACATTTAAGAAACGCTAAAAATTCCTGGAAATGAAGGTTCTCTTAAAAAGAAAGTTTCTTAAAAAGGAAAGTACCATCAAGGAAATCGTTGTGAGCAAAGGTAAGTGCTTGTGTGTTAGACTGTGGTTAATTTGAGGACTTCAAGTGGTCCTCATTTCTGTAGTTCTTGTTGTGGGTCCATTAGGAGTGATGGATGTTTATTATTGCTATTTATGGCATGTGTTGCTTGTTGATATGATTGTGTTTATTGATTGCTGACATTTGCGAATGTTAGTTTTTGTGTAGTTATTGCCTTATTCAGTATATTTTATACTGAGGCATCTCGTTATGTGATGCAGGTAGGGACTGAGTCTTGCTGGAGCTCGTGGGACCAAAGTTGTGGAGTGGATGACATGACCAGGGTCATTGTTAGTGTCATTGATTATTTAATTATTTTCATTGGATGGATTATTTAGTATTCGCTTCCGCTAGGTTGTTAGTCTGCTTTGACTGGTGTTTTGGAATAAATACAATGAGTTTATTTATTAGGTTAATTTGTCAGAACATTTAAAAAATTTCTCGTTTTGCATGGTTTGTTGTGGTTTTAACCGGTTCTGGTCTAGTGGTTTCCGGGACGGAGTGTTTCAATTTGGTATCAGAGCGGAGTTGTTTCTAGGATGCTTTGGCTGTGAGATAGGGTTGTATAGTGTTGTTAGCTAGGTGTAGCTATGTTCTTTGTATCGTATTGAGTTGCAAGGTCATGTCATCTCTCAGCCGATAATGGGTTCTACGGTAAGACTCGTTTTGTTGTTATGCTAATTTTTGGGGTAAATTAATATAAAGTTGTTGTTGCAGGTGGTTAACCACAATAAGTCTATAGTTAGACATCCGAGTGGGTTTGCTAGTTGAGAGAGGGGTCTCAGAGGTTGTGGCGGCAAAGTTGACCGAGGTGACAGAGCAGGCAGGGGCGGTGGAGCCGCTGAGGTTGTGGTGCGGAGCATTGCGGTGAGCATGCAGGAGTTGTTTCCAGAGGGTGACGGTCAGTCAGAGCCTCTGGTCGGACATGGTGTTATGCCGGCGCAAAGTGAGTCTCAGGTGGGATAGACCAGATCCCGAAGGGAGCTGTGTTGGGGATCATTGGCCTAATTTTTGGGAGCGGATACCAATTGTGGTTTTGTTTCGGCTCCAAAGGGCGCTACACATGAGTTGTCTACTTTGTGAAAAAGGTGTTTTTAAAGAGGTAGAGAGTATATAAATCTTTTGCTGTATCTAGCGAAGTATAAGCGTGATAAATCCATGAAGTAGATCATGTTGTATAAGTACGGTAGATCCAGGTGGGGATCTTGTCAGTGGTCAGGTGTTAATCTTGTGGTAGACATCATTTGGAGTTGATCCAGGGCAGCATGAGGAATCCTTATCGATGAGGCGATCAAAGACCGAACTATGTTGGTGAGTTTGATGTTTAGTTGTATGACTTTGACTAAGGAGCTGTAGTTTCTGACGCGACCAAGTGACTAAGAAAGCATGCCGGTAGGGTGGTTTAGATGAGGGGCCGTGAGAGGCAAAAAGGTATGAGTCGGTGAGGTCGGTAAAGTCGTTAAGATGTTGCAGGGATCTGGAAAAATTTTGGAGAAGCTTCGGGAGTGTTCGGGGAGTCTCTCGATTAGGAGAGTTTACTAAAAAGGAAAGTTTCCTAAAAAAGGAAGTTTTCTAAAGAGGAAAGTTTCCCGAAATAGTAAAGTTCTAGAAATGAATTATTTTTTCCAAGAATAGAAAGTTTCCAAAAGTGGTAGGTTGCCTAAAAAAAAAAAGATCATGAGATGATCTAGACGAATATGCAGGAGAAACACGCTAAGTGCTAAAAGCGTAATCCAATCGTCGAGGTGTCAGCTAGGAGCTATAGTGGTAGCTTAGTGCATTGGTTAAGCAGATAACGGTTGCTCAAGTTCGGAATGAGCAATCATTCAAGTTTTCCAAGTTGGAGCTTAGTCAACATTTCAGAAGTGGTACTGCATGGCGGTTGGAGCTTCAGCTTGTATGTCTATTGGTGGTAATAGACGGGGTGAATGATATTGATTACTCAGTGGTGGGTAAACAATAGCACGGAGAGTGTATCGGAGGGATAGACGAAAATGATTTACTCGGGAGACAGTGAACCATAGTACGAGCGGTATAGGGGATATAGATAGGTAGGACAACTTCGCATTACTATTACAGGATGATAGACGGCGTGTTAGTATGTCTATTGGGTGTAGGTAGACATTGTTACATCGTAGAGTTATCATGTGCTGATAGTCGGCGCTGAGTGTTGTCCGTGAGGGACTGATAGACATTGGCATGTTGTGAGTTATTCACCAAGATGAGCAGAGCGGTGAAGCACGGTAAGCTATTCGGTGGGATGGATAGCGCATGATATGCTTATTGGTGCGATAGACGGTGCAAGAGAGATGGCTGCTAGTGTATTAACGGGCCATAGTCCAAAATGTTTACGGTGCTCGACGTGAGTACGCTGTTAATGCGGTAGGTCTTCCCAGGTGGAGTTGACCGTGAGGCTTAGAGTATTCCGGGTTGTATGAGGAGTGTTGGGAGATTTCCCATGTATATGCATCAGGGTGTACTACAGATAGACACTATTGAGTGGATTATACTGGTCGGATTTCAGTTGAATTTCTGATAGTGTAGGACTTGCCGGTTGGGTTGCATTGTGCTTCTCGAGAGGGTCTGGTAGACCACTAGAGAGGTAATTGGCTCTCTATGCGTACAAGCTGATCGTGTCATGGTGTTGACCTAGAAGCTGTGAATTCTGAGCTGTCAGAGTAGTCGATCAACCAAGAAGGAATTGCTAATAGAATCGCGCTAAGGGTTTATTTCAGGCCATCAATGGACGGTGATGCAAGTTACAGATTGGGACGATTCATCTGTAATGAGTGGTGACTAGCTGAGTCAAGTGAAGTGCTCCGAGTTATCGGATGTAGTGAGTGCATAGTCGTAGATGGCATTGTCGTACACAGTTCATAGTAATGGATTTTGCCATTGGGCAATACGGTGAGTACATGTTGTGTCACTAGTTAAGCAATACTGAGAGTGCACGGTATGTTGCTAGTTGGGCGATATAATGTGATTGCATTAAATCACATATCGTTGTTGTGATTGCTTTGGGTCACACTGGTGTTGTAACATCCGTATTCCTTTTAATTGGGGTTTAATTGGAGTATTTAAAAATTAAGAGCTGCGTTGATTAAATCAGTTTTTCCTGCTGGGTTTAATTGATAGTTTAAAGAGTTGTGGGGCTGAATTGGGAAAACTGAAAAGTTTAGGGAGTTAAGAGAAATTTTGGAGAATAAAACCCTAAACCTATTTAAACCCTAAAATTTGTAGAAACTCTAATTGTTTCTCATAATTTTTGTGGCCACCTTCAAGGAGAGAAAGAGAGAGGCTGAGTGTGGCTGAAAGAGAAGAAGGAAAGCTTGCACATGAAGGAGATGCAGATACATCCGACATCTCGTGGTAGAACGAAGGTTCGACCTAGTAAATCGTATTCAATGGTAAGAAACTTTTGTGGTGTTGTATTGAACCCTTATATCTAGAGATACCACTTTGCGGATATTGATTTGGATTAATATTCTGAAAGTTATTCGCATTTTTGTGAGGTGTCCTTTTTCATACGCGATCTGGACCAACGTGGATTCAAAGAGAGATCGCGAGTTCATCTATGGTCGGATCATCATGAAACTTTGGGGGTAGTTTCAGGACATCTAGGAGTTTAATTTCAACGGTGCGATTGGAATGTGGATGGTTAGATTTTGATTTGTGATCCCATCTTTAAGGCTGATCGTTTCTGATATTTTTCCAGTTTAGGTTGTAGGTTGTTTTGTTGTTGTGGTTGGCTGTAGGGTGAGGAAGGGAAGTTGTGGTCGTGTTGCTATGACATTTAAGAAACCCTAGAAATTTCTGGAAAGGAAGGTTTCCTAAAAAGGAAAGTGTCATCAAGGAAATCGTTGTGAGCAAAGGTGAGTGCTTGCGTGTTAGTTGTAGTATATGAGGACTTGGAGTGGTTCTCATGTAGGTGTTGCTTATGTGGTTCATTAGAAGTTTGAATGTGTGTTGTTGTTTTGTGTTATGCGTTGCTTGTTGGTGTGTTGTGTGGTTGTGGCTGACATTGATGAATTTCAGCTGTTGTATAGTTTTGTGCTTCATTCAGTATCTTTTATACTGAGACATCTCCTTATGTGATGCAGGTAAGGATTGAGTCTAGCTGGAGCTCGTGGGACCAAGGTTGTGGAGTGGGTGACATGACTAGTTTGTTGGTTTATTTATTGGTTGGTTTGAATATTATTTGCTTCCGCTAAGTTGTTTGTTTGATGTTGACTGGTGGTTAGAATAAATTAATTGGAGTTTAATTTATTCGGTTAAGTTGTTAGAAAATTTTTAAAAAATAGTCGGTTTATCTGTTATTGAACCGTTCTGGTTTAGCAATTTCCGGGATGGAGTGTTTCAATTTGGTATCAGAGCGGAGTTGTTTCTAGGAATTCTTTGGCTTTGAGATAGGGTTGTATAGTGTTGATAGCTAGGTTTAGCTATGTTCTATGTTGAGTTGTAGGGTCATGTCATATCTCAGCCGGTAATGGGTTCCACGGTAAGACTCGTTTTGTTGTTATGCTAATTTTTTGGGTAAATTAGTATAAAGTTGTATTGCAGGTGGTTAACCACAGTAAGTCTGTAGTTAGACATCCGGGGTGGGTTTGCTAGTGGAGCAAGAAGAGCTGAGAGAGGTCTCAGAGGTTGTGGCGGTAAAGTTGGCCGAGGTGGTAGAGCAGGCAGGGGCGGTAGAGCCGCTGATGTTGTGGAGCAGAGCGTGGCGGTGAGCATGTAGGGGTTAAGTTTCTAGAGGGTGACGGTCAGCCAGAGCATGTGGTCAGATATGGTGTTATGCCGGCACAGGGTGAGACTCAGGCAGGGTGGACCAGATCTCGAAAAGAGTTATGTTGGGGATCCTTAGCCCAATATTTGGGAGTGGATACCAGTTGTGGTACCGTTTCTGGCTCCAGTGGCGTCACATGAGTTGTCTGCTATGCTGGAAGGTATTGTTCCGAGGTGCCGGAAGGTATGGTGGAGAGTTGTATAGATGCTGGTGGGGATCTTGTCAGTGGTTAGGTGTTGACCTTGTGGTAGACATCATTTGGGGTTGATTCAGGATAGCATGAAGAATCCTTATCGATGAGGCGATCAAGGACCGAGCTGTGTTGGTGAGTTTGATGTTTAGTCGTATGACTTAGACTAAGGAGGTGTAGTTTCTAACGCGACCGAGTGGGTTGTAGTTGGAAGTATACCGATAGGGTGGTTTAGCCGAGGGGCCATGAGAGGCAAAAAGGTGTGAACCGGTGAGGCCGGTAAAGCCGTTAAGATGTTGCAGGGATCTGGAGAAATTCTAGAAAATTTTTGGGAGTGTTCGGGGAGTCTCTCGATTAGGAGAGTTTCCTGAAAATGAAAGTTTTCCGAAAAAAGACGTTTTCTAAAGAGGAAAGTTTCCCGAAATAGTAAGTTTCTAGAAATAAAAAACTGCCATGAATAGAAGATTTCCAAAAGTGGTAGGTTGCCTAAAAAGAAAGAGATCATAAGATGATCTAGACTGATATGTACTAGAATCACGCAAACTTGTACAAGCGTAGTTCTATCGTCAAGGTGTCAGCTAGAACCTATAGTGATAGCCTAGCATTGGTTAAGCAGATAGTGGTTCCTCAAGTGTGGAATGAGCAGTCATTCAATTTCCAAGTTGGGGCTTTGTCAGCATTTCAGAAATGGTACTCCGTGGCGGTTGGAGTTTTATCTTCTTTGTCTATTGGTGGTAATAGACAGGGTTAGTGATATTGATTACGCAGTAACGGGTAAACAATATAACGGAGGGTCCATCGGAGGGATTAATGGAGATGGTTTACTTGGGAGACAGTGAACCATAGTACGAGTTGTCTAGGTGGTTATAGACAGGTAGGGCGATTCAAGGTTTCTATCAGAGAAAGATAGATGGCAGGTAAATATGTTTATCGGATGTAGGTAGACATTGTTTCATCGTAAAGTTGTCATGTATGGATAATCGGTGCTGAGTGTTATCCGGAAGGAGCTGTTAGACATTGGCGCGTTGTGAGTTATTCGGTGGGATGGGCGGCACATGATATGCCCATTAGTGCAGTAGACGATACAAGAGAGATGGTTGCTAGTGGATTAGCGGGCTATAGTCCAAAGCAGTTACGGTGCTCGATGTGAGTACGTTGTTAGTGCGGTAGGTCTTTCCAGGTGGGGTTGACCATGAGGTTTATAGCATTCCAGGTTGTATAGGGAGCGTTGGGAGTTGTCCCATGTGTATGCATCAGAATGTTCTGGAGATAAACACTACTGAGTGGATTCTACCGGTCGGGTTTCAGTCGGATTCCTGATAGTGTAGGACTTGCCGGTTGGGTCGCGTTGTGCTTTCTGAGAGGGTCCGGTAGACCACTAGAGAGATAGTTGGCTCTCTATGCGTACGAGTGGTTTCCTAAAAAGGAAAGTTTCTTAAAAAGGAAAGTGTCATCAAGGAAATCGTTGTGAGCAAAGGTGAGTGCTTGCGTGTTAGTTGTAGTATATGAGGACTTGGAGTGATTCTCATGTAGGTGTTGCTTATGTGGTTCATTAGAAGTATGAATGTGTGTTGTTGTTTTGTGTTATGTGTTGCTTGTTGGTGTGTTGTGTGGTTGTGGCTGACATTGATGAATTTCAGCTGTTGTGTAGTTTTGTGCCTCATTCAGTATCTTTTATACTGAGGCATCTCCTTATGTGATGCAGGTAAGGATTGAGTCTAGCTGGAGCTCGTGGGACCAAGGCTGTGGAGTGGGTGACATGACTAGTTTGTTGGTTTATTTATTGGTTGGTTTGAATATTATTTGCTTCCGCTAAGTTGTTTGTTTGATGTTGACTTGTGGTTGGAACAAATTAATTGGAGTTTAATTTATTCGGTTAAGTTGTTAGAAAATTTTTAAAAAATAGTCGGTTTATCTGTTGTTGAACCGTTCTGGTTTAGCAGTTTCCGGGACGGGGTGTTTCAGGTGTGGTAGTGATTATCAAGGCAGATGATTGCAATGGTTCACATATCGTGTGTTAAATAGGGATGACTGTTGGTCAAGTAAGGCACCATATGCTGTACTCAAGTGAGGGAGAGGAGCATTCTTGGTGTGGTTGTGTTGTTGAGATTACAGAGGGGGTCTGAGTCTTAAATTGTTACATTGTTAGGAGCTCAGTAGGAGCTAGAGCTGTTGATGAGTTTGGTCTATCGTATGATTACCATGCGGTGAGACCAAGGCGGTCTATTTATAAGACTAAGTAGAGTCTGCGGAGTAGAAGACCCAACATATTGTTGGAGCGATAAGCCTAGTGTTCATTGTCTGGAGGCTCGGACATGAGACAGACTTTTTGCAGGGTGTTTCTTGTGTAGTGTGGTGGATTATGTCTTGGAAAAGGATTGAGGTGGATGGCCGAGCTTCCACCCGATTTTTCGAGAGATGGTTGGGCAGGTAAGGCCTGTGGAGACTCTGGAGCGCGGAATCAAATGTTATTGGGAAGGAGTTCTCATGGTTGAGACCTTGTAAGTTGTGTCGATGCGGTTATAAAAGCAAGAGTACTTTGAGTCATTGATGTTTTGGTGTTAGAATGTCATCGCTGTGAGCGAGTTGTAGTTGAGCTGAGTACGCGTCTTATGAGATGTGATACTTGTGGATGTGTTATAAACTGTCTTTAGGAGGTAAGGGGGTCGATGTTGGGCCGGCTCTGTTATTGGATCCAGGAGATGGGTTCTAAGATTTAGGGTGGATCTTGGGCTTGGCCCAAGGTTGTCGATGGAGATTTTGGGTGGAGGATCTTTATTGTTCCTGGTGGTTACTGGTGGGGGTACCACACTGGGAGTTTGTTAGCCGAGTACGTATATTATTGTGTTGTGATGATAATCGTAGAGCTACAGTTTAGTTACACTGCAAGTTGTGCAGTCATGTTGGAGTTCAGTTGAGTTCTAAACTTGTACAGCCGGTAGCAAGAGTTGATGCACTGTCTTGGAACTGAGTTATCACGACATTTAGGAGCCACATAAGAGAGTGCCGAGACAAGCAGGATGAACCAATGCAGACCATCGTTGGATGGGACCTTCCTCTTCTGTACCTGTTTGTTTTGGAAGGGTTAAGGTTTCATTATGGTGTTGTATTTGTATTCGAAAGTCTTAGCATGTTCCGTCGTGATTACCCTAAGTGGAGGTGGGGCAGATATCAGGTGTTGTTGGTTGTGGTTGATTGTTTAACCCCGAACCGTTTCTCTATGTATAACACCAGGTGGGTGTTAGAGTGGGATGCAAGAGGTGACTGGTGAACATTCTGTTTCTTGAGTGCTGAGGGTCGGTTATGGTTAGCTGTGCAGGCTATGCGGAGTTACCAGTTGATTAATAACTCAGTATCATCACATGGAGATAGAGATGATGGTCTTGTGGGATTGCGATGGAGTAGCGGAGGTACTTGGGAGTTATAAGCTATGAGGAAATGCATGTTTTTTCAAGTGGTTAAGAGCTCTCTAGTGCATTTAGTCCAAACAAGTTGGAAGGCTTAGCCGGTGTGTTGAGGTGAGTGAGTGGTTAGCTTTGAGTAGGTGCTAGCGGGGTTAGCCGGTAGTGACGGAGGTGTCACCAGTTTTTGACACCGAGTATAGTCGTAGAGGCGAGACCTCTGTGAGTCTTAGATCACCGGGTAAGAGTGATTTGGAGGAAGAAGGTTCCGGAGATGCAGGTTCTATTGGACTGCAATGGAGCCGAGGAGGTGACTTGGAAAGTTTTTCAAATGGTACGGCAAATTGGAGAGTTAGCCGGGTTTTTCATAGCGTTGCATCCGTGGTGTTGGTTTTACTGGATTTTGCTTTTGCGTTGTTGTACTAGTTATTTTATGGTGTGACAATTTAATCGATGTACATTGGATTTTGGATTACTCAATAAAAGAGGTATAAACATTGAATGGTCGTGTGGTGCGTTTACTAGAGGAATTAATAGACAGGTGGGTGGGCTATCGGATAGCGGTCTGTTAGCTAGGGGCGGATGTTGGGTGTACAGTAGCCAGTGTAGGGGCGGTAGTTCCAGACTGGTTTGGCGGACGGAATGGTGTTTCTGTGGGGTGGCATCAGAGTGCACTAGTGAGTCATTGCCGAGTGTACCTAGCCGGTCGGGTTTCAACGTGATTCCTGATGGGTAGGAGAGGTCCTAAGAGAGGTTGCCGTTGTCTGGCTCTCTATGCGTTGGACGATCGATCCAGGGGGCTGGGTCGTGAAGTTGGTGTACTTCCGAGTGCGGGAATGGGTGGCCAAACCAAAAAGGTGAAAGAAACTACGGCATTATCGCGTGGAGCTGCGATACAGTTGCAGGTGGAGTGGGCTAGCAGGGTGGTCCACCGGATGGTGGTTTGTTAGATTCGGGGACGAATCTATGTTAGTGGGAGAGAGTTGTAACATTCGTAACCCATTAATTGCGGGTTTTAATTAGAGAATTAGAAGTTTGGAGGCTAGATTAATTAAATCAATTGTGATCTGCGGGTTTAATTGATAGTTTAAAAAGTTGTGGGGCTGACTTGGGAAGACTGAAAAGTTGAGAGACTTAAAAGAAATTTTGGACAACAAAATCCTAAGCCTATTTAAACCTTAAAATTTGCAAAAACCCTAGTTATTTCTCATAATTTTTGTGGCCACCTTCAAGGAGAGAAAGAGAAAGGCTGAGTGTGGCTGAAAAAGAAGGAAAGCTTGCACATGAAGGAGATGCAGATACATCCGAGATGTCGTGGTAGAACGAAGGTTCGACCCAGCAAATCATTTTCACTGGTAAAAAAATTTTGTGGTGTTGTAGTTAACCCTTATATCTAGAGATACCACTTTGCAGATATTGATTTATATTAATATTCGGAAAGTTATTAGCATTTTTGTGAGGTGTCCTTTTTCAGACGCGATCTAGACAAACATGGATTCAAAGAGAGATCGCGAGTTTCTCTATGGTCGGATCATCACGAAACTTTGGGCATAGTCTTAGGACATCTAGGGGTTAATTTTCAACGGTGCGATTGGAATGTGGACGGTTAGATTTTGATTCGTGATCCCATCTTTGAGGCTGATCGTTTCTGATATTTTTTCAGTTTAGGTTGAAGGTTGTTTTGTTGTTGTGGTTGGCTGTAGGGTGAGGAAGAGAGGTTGCAGTTGTGTTGCTATGACATTTAAGAAACCCTAAATTCCTGGAAAGGAAGGTTTCCTAAAAAGGAAAGTTTCCTGAAAAAGAAAATTTCTTAAAAAGGAAAGTTTTTTAAAAAGGAAAGTACCATCAAGGAAATCGTTGTGAGCAAAGGTGAGTGCTTTTGGTTAGACTGTAGTTAGTCTGAGGACTTCGAGTGGTCCTCATTTCTGTAGTTCTCGTTGTGGATCCATTAGGAGTGATGGATGTTTATTGTTGCTATTTATGGCATGTGTTGCTTGTTGATATGATTGTGTTTATTGATTGCTGATATTTGCGAATGTTACCTTTTGTGTAGTTGTTGCCTCATTCAGTATCTTTTATACTAAGGCATCTCATTATGTGATACAGGTAGGGATTGAGTCTTCTTCCAGGGTCCTTGTTGGTGTCATTGATTATTTAATTATTTTTATTGGATAGATTATTTAGTGTTCGCTTCCGCTAGGTTGTTAGTCTGGTTTGACTGGTGTTTTGGAATAAATACAGTGGGTTTATTTATTCAGTTAAGCTGTTAGAACATTTTAAAAATTTTTGTTTTGCATGTTGTGGTTTTAACTGGTTCTAATCTAGTGGTTTTCGGAACGGGGTGTTTCACATTTGAACACAGATGTTAATAGGTTTGGACAATAAACACAATCACTAATTTGTATACAATAAAAATAGTCATTATTGTATAGGTCAAAATGAACGCGTACAGTCCATTTTAGCATTTCTACTAAATACTTATACTATTAATTAATTGGGAAGTAACATTTTGTTAACTAAACTTAAAAAATCAAATGTCATTTTGTGCAATAGCTATCAATCTTGACAAGTGAATTTTTTACCCCAACGCGCATGGTGTGAGTCCATATAAAATCTTGAATCAAGTATCTCTTTACATTAGTTAGTTGAATAGGTCTGTCTTGTTTCTGTGTTGTTGGATATGTGGAGTTGTATTTAGAACACTATTAAGATCCAGAGTTTTTAGTTGGATGTCAAATATAACATTTGGATATTATGTTACTTTTAACTTGAGAAAAGACACTGATAAAAATTGTGGATTTACAAATATCGTACATTTGGATATATTGCTGCAGAACATTCGTAAAGATACTACAAAGTTATTTGCGAATATTTGCATATGGCCCATACGATCATAAACGGTCATGTATACGTGTCTATGCATTCGTATTTGTGTTCCCATAAAATTTTTGTATAATAATATGGCGGCAGTTTTCTTCTTCAAAGAATAAAGATAATACATTAGATTAAAAATGTTGGGCTTTATGGGAGATGACAACATACTAGAGTTCTTGTTGATTCTGGAAGAAGATATATCTCTTTATTTCGATTCATAACTATGCAGTTTTTCATATTGATTTGCTATTTAATTATGGTTGAGTAGATCTCTTGTTGGGTCTAAGTTATGTATAATTAAATAATTAAAGGATTGATTCAAGGAGGAATTCATGAATCTAGTGTTTTATGTTGTTAGATATGGATTGTTTGAATTCTTGGACTAAGCTTATTCATACTGCTTGTTGCTTGATGGATCACCTAGTAACTAATTTTGATGAAGATAGAACCATGAAATTGATAAATATGTTAACTTGAAATAGCTTAGAAGAGCAATTATGCCGAAAGTTGAGAGCTCTATACCTTTGTGAACTTATGAAACTTTGGTAAATGCTAGTTTTGCTGCGTGATTACCTATCAGAGTTGAGTAGTTATGTTTAAACATAGATATTCTATACTACGAAAATATGTTTCTTATAAAACAGTGTTTCGAGTTTTAAAATCCATTTAATCAATGATTGCTTGAATTGATTTGATTCTTGAACCCTCGAGATGTTCATGTTATCCAACATTTTTAATCATGTATTTTACATCGTCTTTCTTAATTTTATTTAGTACTAAATTATTATCCCTGCACTTTCTGGTAATTTTTTTTTTTTTATAAAATCCAAACATTCATCCGGACTTTTGGTCCAAACTAATCTCTTTTATGCCTAGTTTCCTTTTTGTTCAGCTTTGCTGTAGGTTGGGTGGCCAAGTGAAATCGAACTCGAGTCCTGATGCAGATACATACACAATCGTAAACTATTGAGATATCACCACTACTTTAAATTCTAAATATTAATATATAAATAATATTTTTAAGAAAATTAGTAAAATTATACATTAACATGAGCTCATATAACCAACCAGTAATCACAAACTTTTTAATAGAAATGTTACTTATAAAATATATATTGTTTATTAAAATACATTTTTTTTCTTATTTCTAATCAAAGTTGATATGATCTTCCATCTACTGTGTCAAATTGAATCTTCAACGGTTCAACAATTTCTTACTCTAAATAACATTTTTATATTTTATTTAAAACTTATTATAATTCAAATTTTTTTTTTCTAATTTTCAGCATTAGCTGGATTTTCTCTATAATCAACTTTAAGTTGTTTAAAATTGCTTTTCTATACACTATTTCTATTTTTCAACACTTATTAAAAACAAATTCTCTTTCGAATACGTGTTTGTTAATTTTTTTTTGTTTAAATATTTTTTTCTTTTAAAAATTGACTAATAATATAGTGTAATCGAGTGGGTAACTAATAATCTATCTTAAATATTCAAACTAAATTATATTTTTGAGTATAAATATACACATAATAATGATTTATTTTTAAAAACTAATTTACGTGAATGTGACAACTCAAAACAACTCAACGATAATAGATTTTTGTAATCTTTTCAGTCAGTTCTAATATTGATGGATAAAATAATATAATATATTATAAATAATCAAAACTCTAAGTATTGATATATACAAAATATTTATATACTACAATAGTATTAGTGTGCACAAATATACTATATAATTTTTTTTAGAGCATGCATAGTTAAATTGTGTCACTAAACTTAATTTGATGGTGTGAACACCCTAAATGGATTAGAACTCTCAAATTATATATATATATATATATATATATATGCTTTTCGTCTTTAGTCTTAGCTCCTGTTCAATTGAGATTCAAATTTCTCACTTCCACTTTTATTGTATATATAGGTGTCAAAATGGGCCGTCCATAACGGCCCGTCCATTATTGTCCAATTCTATTATGGACAAATCTTGTCCGTCCATAAACGCCCAAGAGCAGAAACGTCCAAACCCATTAACGCCCATGTAAAAATGGCTGTCCATGGATCTGTCCATGGGCCAATAATTTTTGGCGAAAAATTGTGTTTTCGTATTTTTTTGGCGGAAAATTGTGTTTTCGTGTTTTTGGCGGAAAAATGTGTTTTAACATTTTTGGCGGGAAAATGTGTTTTAACATTTTTGGAGGGAATTGTGTTTTCATATTTTTGGCCGGAAAATCGATTTTGCCCTAGATTTTTGTAGCTCATGGGCCGCTCATTGTCCAATGGTGTCCGTCCAATTTTGTCTGTGGACCAAATTGGGCATAGACCATTTAAACCCATTTCGAAAATGGGCTTCCAAGGACAGTGCACAATTTGTTGGACATGGACAGACCACAGGCGGTCCGCCCATTTTGACACCTATAATTGTATATATGTTATCGAGCACTATATATTGTCATATAATATACTTAGAAACAATTTTCAGTTTTTTTTTTCCTTGTGAAATACTTTTTTCTAGTTTAGAAACTCAAATTTCTATTTGTTGACTTTGTTTCATATTTTATATGTACTACAGTGTTTTCTAGTAAATTTTCAATGTTATATTTAAATTAAAAAATTGAGCTACAATAAAAGACCGAATGGAACGAGTTTAATGTTTTAACATGTTGAAGGAGAAAAAACTAAAATTTATGTAAAACTAGGTCAAAACTGAAATTGAAAAAAGTAGATTGCTTAAATTAGATATGTTCGAATATGAGATACTTCTAACTTCTAATATATATTTAAAGGTATACTTTGTAAAAAAATAAGTTTTAAAACACCATCAATTTACCTCTAACATCTAGGATAGGAATCCCATTCAAGGTTCATTCACTATTGTAACTTCTGAAACACCCCATCCCAGAAACCACTAAACTGGGATCGGTTAAAACCACTAAACCTGAACCGGTTAAAACCACAACAAACCACGCAAAACGAGCATTTTAAAAACATTTCTGACAACTTAACTGAATAAATAAAATCTATTTTATTTATTCTAAAACACTAGTCAAATCAGACTAACAACCTAACGGAAGCGAATACTAAATAATTCATCCAATAAAAATAATTAAATCATAAATGACACCAACGAGGACCCTGGTCATGTCATCCACTCCACAGCCTTGGTCCTACGAGCTCCAGCAAGACTCAGTCCTTACCTGCATCACATAATGAGATGGCTCAGTATAAAAGATATTGAATGAGGCAACAACTACACAAAAGCTAACATTCACCAATGCCAGCAATCAATAAACACAATCATATCAACAAGCAACACATACTATAAATAACAACAATAAACATCCATTACTCCTAATGGACCAACAACAAGAACCACAGAAACGGAGACCACTCCAAGTCCTCAGACTAACCACAGTCTAACACACAAGCACTCACCTTTGCTCACAACGATTTTCTTGATGGTATTTTCTTTTTTAAGAAACTTTTCTTTTCAGGAAACTTTTCTTTTCAGGAAACCTTCTTTTCCAGGAATTTCTAGGGTTTCTTAAATATCATAGCAATACAACCACAACCTCCCTTCCTCATCCGTCCACATTCCAATCGCACGTTAAAAATCAACCCCTAGATGTCCTGAAGCAGCGCCAAAAGTTTCATGATGATCCGACCATAGATGAACTCGCGATGTCTCTTTGAATCCACGTTGGTTTAGATCGCGTCTGAAACAGGGCACCATTGAAAACGATTTGCTAAGTTGAACCTTTGTTCTACCACGACATGTCGGATATATCTCCATCTCCTTTATGTGCAACATTTCCTTCTTCTCTTTCAGCCACACTCAACTTCTCTCTTTTTCTCCTTGAAGATGGCCACGAAAATTATGAGAAAGAACTAGGGTTTCTGCAAATTTTAGGGTTTAAATAGGCTTAGGGTTTTATTCTCCAAAATTTCTCTTAAGTCCCTTAACTTTTCAGTCTTTCCAATTCAGCCCCACAACTCTTTAAACTATCAATTAAACCCAGCAGAAAAACCTGATTTAATCAACACGGCCCTTAACTTTTAAATATTCCAATTAAACCACAATTAAAAGGAATACGGATGTTACAATTCTCCCCCACTAACATAGATTCATCTCCGAATCTAACACACCGCCAACCTGTGGACCACCCCGCTAGCCCACTCCACCCACCATTGTATCGCAGCTCCACGCGATAGTGCCGTAGTTTTTTTCACCTTTTTGGTTTGGCCACCCACTCCCACACCCGGAAGTACACCAACTTTATGACCCAGCCCCCTGGATCGATCCGTCCAACGCATAGAGAGCCAGACAACGACACCTCTCTAGTGGCCTCTTCTATCCGCCAGGTAACACATCGAAACCTGACCGGCTAGGTACACTCGGCAGTGACTCCTCCGAGCACTCCGATGCCACCCCACGGAAACACCATTCCGTCCACCAAACCAATCCGGAACTACCAGCCCTATATGGCTACTGTACACCCAGCATCCACCCCCTAGCTAATGGACTGCTATCCGATAGCCCACCCACCTGTCTATTAATTCCCCTAGTAAACCCACCACACGACCATTCAATGTTAATACCTCTTTTATTGTATAATCCAAAATCCAACGTACATCGATTAAATTGTCACACCATAAAATAACGAGTACAACAACACAAAACCAAAATCCAGTAACACCAACACCGACAATCACCCACCCCGGCTAACCCTTCAGTTTGCCAAACCACTTGGAAAACTTCCGTTTCATCTTAGCTTCCGGCTCCCAAGTTACCTCCTTGGCTCCATTGCAGTTCCACAAAACCTGCATCTCGGGACCTTTTTCCTCCTGATCACCCTCACCCGGTGATCTAGGACTCTCAGAGGCCTCGCTTCCACTGCCATGCTCGGTGTCAAATCTGATGGCACCTCCATCACCACCGACTAACCCCGCTAACACCTACTCAAGGCTAACCACTCACTCGCTTACTCTAGGCTAAATACACTGAGAGCTCTAAACTCTAAGGAGTAACCACCTCAACACACCGGTTAAGCCTTCCATCTTGCCAAACCACTCGGGGAGACTTGCATTTCCTCATAGCTTATAGCTCCCAAGCTCTTCCGCTACTCCATCGTAATCCCACAAGACCATCATCTCTGGGACCCACTCCATGCGATGATGCTGAGTTATTAATCAAGTATTAACTCCACATAGTCCGAACAGCTAACCATAACCGACAGTCAGCACTTACAAAACAGAATGTTCACCAGTCACTTCCTGGATCCCACTCTAGCACCCACCTGATGTTATAAACAGTGAAATACTTCGGGGTCCAACAACCAACCACAACCAACAGTACCTCATGTCTGCCCCACCTACGCTTAGGGTAACCACGCCAAGAACATGCTAAGACTTTCGAAATCAAACACAAAATCATAATTAAATCTTAACTCTTCCAAAATAAACAAGTACATAAGAGGAAGATCCCACCCAACGATGGTCTGCATTCGTTCATCCCACTTGTCTCGCCACTCTCCCATGTGGCTCCTAAATGCCGCGACAACTCAGTTCCAAGAAAATGCATCAACTCCTGCTACCGGTTGTACAAGTTCAGAACTCAACTGAACTCCAATATGACTACACAACTTGCAGTAAAACTAAACCGTAGCTCCACGATTATCATCACAACGCAATGATATACGTACTTGGCGAACAAACTCTCAACGTGGTACCTCCACCGGTAACTACCAGGAACAATGAAGATCCTCCAAGTGAAATCCCCATCGACAACCTTGGGCCAAGCCCAACATCCATCCAAAATTCTAGAACCCATCTCCTGGATCCAATAACAGAGCCGGCCCAACATCGACCCCCTAACTTTCTAAAGACAGTTTATAACACATCCATAAGTACCACAACTCATAAGACGCGTACTTAGCTCAACTACAACTCGCTCACATCGATGAGATTCTAACACCAGCACATTAATGACTAAAAGCTCTCTTGCTTTTATAACCGCATCGACACTACTTACAAGGCCTCAACCATGAGAAATCCTTCCCAATAACACTTGATTCTGCGCTCCAGAGTCTCCACACGCCTTACCTGCACAACCATCTCTCGGAAACTCAGGTGGAAGCTCGGCCATCCACCTCAATCTTTTCCAAAGACATGATCCACCACACTACACAAAGAACACCCTGCGAAAAGCTTGTCTCATGTCCGACCCTCCGGATAATGAACATTAGGCCAATCGCTCCAACAATCTATTGGGTCTCCTACTCCGCAGACTCTACTTAGTCTCATAAATAGACCACCTCGGCCCTACCGCATGGTAATCGTACGATAGACTAGAACTCAACAACAGCTCTACCTCCTACTGAGCTCCTAACAATGTAACAACTTAAGACTCAGACCCCCTCCGTAGTCTCTGCACCACAACCACACCAAAAATGCTCTTCTCCCCCCACTTGAGTACAGCATATGGTGCCTAACCTGACCAACAGTCATCTCTATTTAATACACGACATGCGAACCATTGCAATCACATGATCTGATAATCACTACCACACCAGTGTGACCTAATGCAATCACAATAACGACATGTGATCCAAAGCAATCACAATATATCGCCCAACTAGCGACACACCATGCACTCTCTGTATCGCCCAAGTAGCAACACACAATGCACTCACCGTATTACCCAACGGTAAAACTTACTACTACGAACAGTGCACGATAATGCCATCTACGGCTATGCACTCACTCCACCTGATAACTCAGAGCACTTCACTTGACTCAGTTAGTCACCACTAATTACAAGTGGATTGTCTCAATCTGTAACTTGCATCACCATCCATCGATGGCCCAAAATAAACCCTTAGCGCGGTTCTATTAGCAATTCCTTCTTGGTTGATCGACTACTCCGATAGCTTGGAGTTCACAACTTCTCGGTCAACACCATGACACGATCAGCTTGTACGCATAGATAGCCAATTATCTCTCTAGTGGTCTACCGGACCCTCTGGAGAAGCACACTACGATCCAACCGGCGAGTCCTACACTATCAGGAATCCAACTGAAACCCGATCGGTAGAATCCACTCAGTAGTGTCTATCTGTAGAATACTCTGATGCATATACATGGGACACCTCCTAACACTCCCCATACAAACCGGAATGCTTTAAGCCTCACGGTCAACCCCACCTGGGAAGACCTACCGTACTAACAACGTACTCATGTCGAGCACCATAAATATTTTGGACTATGGCCTGCTAATACACTAGCAGCCATCTCTCTCGCACCGTCTACCACACTAATGAGCATATTATGCACCGTCCATCCTACCGAATAGCTTTCCGCGTGTCACTGCACCGTCCATCCTGGTGAATAACTCACAATGCACTAATGTCTATCAGTCCCTCATGGACAACATTCAGCACCGACTATCAGCACATGATAACCCTATGATGTAACAATGTCTACCTACACCCGATAGACATACTACACGCCGTCTATCATCCTCCGATAGTAACCCGAAGTCACCCTACCTGTCTATATACCCCTACACAGCTCGTACTATAGTTCACTGTCTCCCGAATTAAACTATTTTCGTCTATCCCTCTGATGGATCCTCTGTGCTATTGTTTACCCACTACTAAGTTATCAATATCACTCACCCCGTCTATTATCATCAATAGATATACATGATGAAACTCCAACCGCCACGGAGTACCACTTTTGAAATACCGACTAAGCTTTAACTTGGAAACCTGAATGACTGCTCATTCCGCACCTGAGCAACCGCTATCTGCTTAACCAACGCGCTAGGCTACCACTATATCTCCTAGCTGACACCTCGACGATTGGATTACGCTTGTAGAACTTATTGTGATTCTCCTGCATATCAGTCTAGATCATCTCATGATCTTTTTTTTTATAGGTAACCTACCACTTTTGGAAACTTTCTATTTTTAGCAGATTTTCATTTCTCGAAACTCACTATTTCGAGAACTTTCCTTTTTAGGAAATATTCTTTTTTGGGAAACTTTCCCTTTCAGGAAACTCTCCTAATCGAGAGACTCCCCGAACACTCCTGAAACTTCTCCAGAATTCTTCTAGATCCCTGCAAAATCTTAACGACGTTACCAGCCTCACCGGTTCACACCTTTTTGCCTCTCACAGCCCCTCGTCTAAACCATCCTACCGGCATGCATCCAGCTACAACCGACTCGGTTGCATCAGAAGCTACAACTCCTTAGTCCAAGTCATACGACTAAACACCGAACTCACCAACACAGCTTGGTCCTTGATCGCCACATCGATAAGGATTCCTCATGCTGCCCATGGTCAACCCCAATGATGTCTACCATAAGGTCAACACCTGACCAATGACAAGATCCCCACCAGGATCTATCGTACGTATACAACATGATCCACCTCAAGGATCTACCACGCTATACTGCTAGATCCCACAACAAGGATTTATACAACTCTCCACCATACCTTCCGGCACCCCAGAACAACACCTCCCCGCATAGCAGACAACTCATGTGACGCCATTGGAACCAAAAACAGTACCGCAACTGGTATCCGCTCCCAAATATTAGACCAACGATCTCCAACACAGCTCTCTTCGGGATCTGGTCCACCTTGCCTGAGCCTCACCTTGCGCCGGCATAACATCATGTCCGACCACATGCTCTGGCTAACCATCACCCTCTGGAAACTCAACCTCTGCATGCTCACCGCAACGCTACGCACCACAACCTCAGCGGCTCCACCGCCCCTACCTGTTCTGCTACCTCGGCCAACCTTTCCGCCACGACCTCTGAGACCCCTCTTAGCTCTGCTTGCTCTACTTTCAAATCCACCCCGGATGTCTAACTACGGACTTACCGTGGTTAACCACCTGCAACACAACTTTATACTAATTTATCCCAAAAATTACCATAACAACAAAACGAGTCTTACCGTGAAACTACATACCCACTTAGAGATTACATGACCCTGAAACTCAACACTATACAAAGAACATAGCTACACCTAGCTAACAACTATATACAATCCTATTTCAAAGCCAGAGCGTCCTAGAAACAACTCTCCTCTGATACCAAATTGAAACCCGTCCCAAAAACAACTAAACCCTATCTCAAAACCACAACAAACTACGCAAAACGAGCATTTTGAAAAATTTTCTGACAACTTAACTGAATAAATAATATCTACTTTATTTATTCCAAAACACCAGTCAAATCAGACTAATAACCTAGCGGAAGTGAATACTAAATAATCCATCCAATAAAAATAATTATATCATAAATGACACCAACAAGGACTCTGGTCATGTCATCCACTCCATAGCCTTGGTCCAACGAGCTCTAGCAAGACTCAGTCTTTACCTGCATCACATAACGAGATGCCTCAGTATAAAAGATACTGAATGAGGCAACAACTACACAAAAGCTAACATTCACCCATACCAGCAATCAATAAACACAATCATATCAACAAGCACTACATGCTATAAATAACAACAATAAAGATTCAGCTTTGCTCACAACGATTTCCTTGATGGTACTTTCCTTTTTAAGAAACTTTCTTTTTCAAGAAACTTTCCTTTTTAGGAAACCTTCTTTTCCAGGAATTTCTAGGATTTTAAAATATCATACCAACACAACCACAACCTCCCTTCCTCACGCGTCCACATTCCAATCGCACCGTTAAAAATCAACTCCTAGATGTCCTGAAGCTACGCCCAAAGTTTCGTGATGATCTGACCATAGATGAACTCGCGATGTCTTTTGGAATCCACGTTGGTTTAGATCGCGTCTGAAACAGAGCACCATTGAAAACGATTAGCTAGGTCGAACCTTTGTTCTATCACGACATGTCGGATATATCTCTATCTCCTTCATGTGCAAGCTTTCCTTCTTCTATTTCAGCCACACTCAACTTCTCTCTTTCTCTCCTTGAAGATGGCCACGAAAATTATGAGAAAGAACTAGGGTTTCTGCAAATTTTAGGGTTTAAATAGGCTTAGGGTTTTATTCTCCAAAATTTTCTTTAAGTCTCTCAACTTTTCAGTCTTCCCAATTCAGCCCCACAACTCTTTAAACTATCAATTAAACCCAGCAGGAAAAACTGATTTAATCAACACAGCCCTTAACTTTTAAATATTCCAATTAAACCTCAATTAAAAGGAATACGGATGTTACAACTTCCATCATCATTCTTATGCTAGGTTTGTTGACTTAAGCTTAAAGATAGCTAGAGACATAAGTTATCCTAATCCTACATACCGAGTTATGGTTTCTAAAGAGATTAGGATTACAAAGTATATTTAGGAGTTATCTAAATATATATATTACCTAATAGAATTAAGAATTATCTAAACTTCTTTTAATATATAAGGAGATGGCAAGGTGTGGCATAACTTAAGAGTTTAGAGAGATTAAGAGAGCTTTAGTTTTGAGTGATTTTTCTAAAGTAATAAAGAGAGTTATTCTTTATTAATCTTTGAGCTTTTAATACCATCTTTAAATTCTAGAATTGGTATAAGAGCTTTGTGAGATCATAAGGGAGATATGGGTGACATTACTGTAACAACAGGAAGATCAAAAAAAGGAGGATGAGCTTCTTCAATCCAGTGTCCTATGCTTAACTTAACCAATTATACGGTATGGGCCATGAGGATGAAGATTACACTTAAGGTGCATAAGGTTCAGGAGATCATAGTGGCGGATTCAACCGACAATGAGAAGAACAACATGGCCATAGCCCTGTTATTTCAATCCATACCTGAGACGCTTATCTTGCAAGTTGGAGAGCTAGATACGGCAAAGAAAGTATGAGAAGCAATTAAAGCGAGACATGTGGGAGCAAAGAGAGTCAAAGAAGCCAGATTACAAACATTAATAGCCGAATTTGATCGTCTTAAAATGAAAGACTCCAAGACAATTGATAACTTTGTAGGAAAGCTATCCAAAATATTGTCAAAATCAGCTGGATTATGAGAAAATATCCAAGAATCAAAATTGGTTAAAAAATTCCTTGAGTATTTCTCGGAAAAAATATATACATATAGTGGCTTCTCTTGAACAAGTGTTAGATCTTAAAACTACAAGCTTCGAAGACAGCATAGGATGTCTAGAAGCCTTTGAAGAACTCATCTTCGAGGAAGAAGAAACTCAAGAAGACCAAAGCAAACTGATGTATGCAAACATGGAAACTCAAACAGGTCAATCAAATCGTGACTTCAACAGTGAATTTAGAGGCAGAGGTTGTGGAGGAAGATTCTATTACTGAGGAAGAGGTCGCGGACGATTTAATGGAGGAAGAGATATATCAAAAGTGGTATGATACTGGTGTGACAAAATAGGTCACTTTGCCTCAAGTTGTCCTGATTGATTACTTAAATTACAAGAAACTCAAGAGAACGACAAAAATGATACACAAGACGTAGATGAGCTTATGATGCATGAGGTGGTATACTTAAACGAAAAAAATTGCATACCAAGTAAGTATGAAACAAACACCGGGGTTAGCAACAACATGACTGGAGATCGAAGATACTTCTCCAAAATTGATGAGTCTGTTATTGGAAAGGTGAGATTTGGTGACGATTCTCGATTTCATTTATTGACATCAATGGTGAACCAAGAATGATGACCGATGTCTATTTCATTCCAGATTTGGAAAGTAACATCATTAGTCTCGGGCAAGCTACAAAATCAGGTTGTGATATATGAATGAGAGGAGACTCCCTAACAATGCATGATCGCGATGGAAAACTACTTGTCAAGGAAAATAGATCTAGAAACCGCCTATATAAGGTACATATGGGGATAAGAAACACCGCATGTCTACATCTAACAACGATAAGTTATTCAAGCAGATGGCATGCGAGGTTGGGACACATAAACCTTGAAACAATAAAATCCATGATACAAAGAGAACTTGTTAAAGGAATACCACGTGTTAACATTGAAAAAGAAATCTGCGGTTCATGTCTACTCGGGAAGCAAACTAGATAAGTGTTCCTCAACTACCTCATATTGAGCAACCAAGATACTTGAGCTTATACACGGAGATCTTTGCGGTCCCATAACAGCAAATACGATCGCTGGAAACAGGTATATTTTTGTCCTCATTGATGACCACTCTATATATATGTAGAAAATCATGTTGAAATAAAAATGTGATGCCTTTAACAAATTCAAGAAGTTCAAATGCTTGGTGGAGCAAGACTCAGGACAGATAGAGGAGGAGAATTTGTATCACAAGAGTTTAACTCATTTTCTGATGACTCTGGTATAAAACGACACTCACCGCTCCATACACTCCTCAAAAAAACGTTATGGTTGAGAGGCATAATAGGACTTTAATGGAGATGGCAAGAAGCATCCTGAAGCACATGCACATGCCAAACTACCTATGGGGAGAAGCAATAAGACATTCTACATATCTCTTAAATAGAATAGCCACAAGAGCACTCAAAGACAGAACTCCATATGAAGTCTTCTGCGCTAAGAAACCAAATATCGATCACCTCCGAATCTTTGGTTTCATTGGATACACAAAAATAGAGATACCACATTTATAAAAAAACTAGATGATAGATCACGCATGCTTGTTCATCTAGGTACAGAACCAGGATCGAAGGCATATCGGCTGTTTGACCCGCAAACTCGGAAGGTAGTGGTGAGTCGAGATGTTGTGTTTGATGAAACGAAGGGTTGGAACTGGAATCATAACAACTCGGAGCAAAAACATGATGGAAGTTTCAGTTTTACTTTTGGAGAATTCGGTAAACGTGGCATCCAAGAAACAAGAGAGAATGTCAAAACAGAGCAAACCATTGACAATATAGAACATTCTGAAAATGTTGATGAAACAAACAATGATAATGATTCAGTGGTGTCGCATGAAACAGATAATGAAGAGGTTCATGATCAGCCTCAAGTAGCTTTGAGAAGAATACAAAGACAAAGCATAGACCAAAATACCTTGAAGACTGTATTTTACTTCCCGAAGAAGAAGGAGAAAGATTGTTGTTATGCTTAAACAACGAGCCAAGATATTTCAATGAAGCAAAGGAATCAAAAGAATGGATACTTGCTTGTGAAGATGAAATCCATTCCATCAAGAAAAATCACACTTGGAATCTCGTAGATCTTCCGTATGGAGCAAAACCAATTGGCTTAAAGTGGGTGTTTAAACTCAAACGTAATTCAGATGGTAGTGTTAATAAGCACAAGGCTCAACTCGTTGCTAAGGGATATGTACAACGTCATGGAGTCGATTTCGATGAAGTATTTGCTTCAGTAGCTCGGATTGAGACAATACGACTTCTTATCAATCTTGCGGCATCAAATGGATGTAAATACACCATCTTGATGTTAAAATGGCTTTTCTTCATGGAGAGTTGAAAGAAACCATCTATGTCACGCAACCGGAGGGGTTTGAAGAAAAGGGATGTGAAGACAAAGTTTATAAGCTCAATAAAGCTTTGTATGGATTAAAGCAAGCACCGAGAGCATGGAACTATAAACTAAACCAAACTCTTAAGGACCTCTAGTTTAAAAAATGTTCAAAAGAGCCATCGGTCTACCGGAAAGTGGTGAGCGAAAGTCTTCTTCTCGTAGCAGTTTATGTAGATCATTTCTTTGTCCCAGGAACAAATGTAAAAATCATTGACGAGTTCAAAAGGGAGATGGCTTCGAAGTTCGAAATGAGTGACCTCGGGAAATTAACATATTATCTTAGGATTGAGGTGTGTCAACATGAAAGAAGAATAACGTCAAATCAAAAAATTATGCTTTAAAAATCTTGGAAGAAGATGGGATGAGAGATTGCAATTTGGTTCACACACCAATGGAGTCTGGACTAAAACTGTCCAAATCTGAAGACGAAGAAGAGATTAATGCTACGATTTTCTGGAAAAATGTTGGCTATCTCTGTTACTTACTTTATACAAGACCAGGCTTGTCTTATTGCGTAGGAGTATTAAGTCGATATATGCAGAATCCTACAAAATCTCATGGAGCTGCAATGAAACAATGCTTGAGGTTATTGCAAGGTACCACTACACTCGGTTTAACGTTTGAACGCTCGACTTCAAAGGTACCAAGGCTGGTAGGCTATAGCGATAGTAGTCATAATGTTGATCCAGATGATGGAAAAAGCACAGTAGGTCACATATTCTATATTGGTGAAAGTTCAATCTCTTTGTGTAAACAAAAAAAGATACCATGGCATTGTCTTCACGTGAGGCCGAGTTCATGGCAGGAACCGAAGCAGCAAAGCAAGCGATTTGGCTCCAAGATTTATTGGAGAAGTCACTGGATCACCATGTGAGAAAGTCATCATTCGAATAGACAATCAATTAGCAATTGCTCTTACTAAGAACATGTGTTTCACGGAAGGAGTAAACACATACACACAAGGTATCACTTCATAAGAAAATGTGTTGAGAATGGACAAGTAGAAGTAGAACATGTTCCCGGGAATAACCAAAAGGCGGACATCCTAACAAAGGCTCTTGGTAAAATAAAATTCACAGAAATGAGGGATCTAATTGGTGTTCAAGATTTGGCGAAAATTGTCTTCAAACTTAAGGAGGAGAATGTTGACTTAAGCTTGAAGATAGCTTGAGACATAAGCTATCCTAATTCTACCGAGTTATGGTTTCTAAAGAGATAGGATTAGAAAGTATATTTAGGAGTTATCTAAATATATATATTATCTAATAGGATTAGAAATTATCTAGACTTCTTTTAATATATAAGGAGATGCCAAGGTGTGACATAACTTTGAGAGCAATAAAGAGAGTTTATTAAACTTTGAGTTCTTAATACCATTTTTAAATTCTAGAAGGTCGCTTAATATGTTAGTATTGTCTTTCTAAAAGAAACTAATTATGAATGCCGTGTTATTTCTGTAAATTATAAAAAAAATTAATAGTTGTTCAACTGTGTTATAAAAATCTATGTAAAATTTATTTTCACCACATAATTTTGTAATATTGAGTATGGTTCTTTTTTTTTTGTCGTATCCATACCTTTTCTTATGTCAGATCTATACTTTAAACCTAGAAATCTAAGTTTATATGTTTTGAGCTACACCTAGAAACCAATCATCAAGGCATTTCTAGAATTTCTTCGCCTATTTTGGTTAGTTCACTCATTTATAAAAATATATGGTATTACTATACTATAAAAACTAGATGTAATTTTTGTTTTTTCAACTTATTGTGATGTAAATTAATTAAATATATTTCCATTTTGTTTCGTCTTCATCTTGTTTTTGGTGTGTTTTGCAAATGTTTCAAACTACTTTTTTCCAAACATATTGATGTTATGTAATTATTGTCTAATGTTAATCTATATGATATTTTCAAATGACCTCTACATAACTATTATAGTTTAGTTATGATGTTATGTTTTTTTCAAGAATAATCAATGACTCGTAAAAATATATTTGATATTTTTAAATATTAAATATTTATGCAAAAAACTTTAAACATTTATATTCACAGAATTACTTTTTTGATTTGAAATATAGAAATATGAATTTTGTTTGTTCGAAGACTATGACGTATATTTTAAATATTTTACTGGCAGGAGTAATGGGGAATGTGCAACAAGGACTACAAAAACGGTATTGTTCTTCCGTTTTTTGTGACATCCAATACCAAATTACGACAAGTTACCGGAATCTATATGCGCCGGAAAGCTAAAATACCAGATTTAAAAAAAAAAGATTCAATCACCTTCACTTATATAAACATTGGTATTCATAACTACTTAAGCGCCAAGTAGTAGCTCATCACCAAAGAGTTTAACAAAAAAAACAAGGATCGAGTAAAGTTCAAACAACCATTCACTTAAACATTCGAGTCTAACAACTTTCCTTCCAAAACAACTTAGCATTGTTAACCAAGGCATACCAACAAGTTTCCATATTAGCAACAAAAACATACATCATACAAGACAAAGTCACAGAACCTATTTACATCATCCTCTCATTCCGCCTCGGTTCCACGAGCTTCGCGATCCTAAGAACCCTCTTTACCTGCACCAAAAGAGGCACGTAAGCATTGATAATGCTTAGTGAGGCGGTCCCCCCGTCCCACAGCGACAAGCGCATATAAACAAAGACTTACCGAACTAATATGCAATGCAAAAATGAAATGATACTATGATAGAGCTCCATCACAACACTCACATCATACAACATAGACAAGCCACAAATCACATCCATGTGGGCAAGCCCCACATCACAATTTAATTGCGAAAAATCTAATGATTATATGGCTACGCTACGGTCACTCACTCACCTTGGTTCAACGGTTAGAAAAAAAAACACACGATACTTCTCACTTCAAGCTCGACTTCTTCTTGGCTCCACACACAACCAAGATATCTACTAATTCTCTGTCAATACATCACAAAACACACTTCTCAAATGATGAGTCACGAGCCTTAAGCTTGGATCACTAAACCCCAATTCGGGTTTCCTTCTCCAAAAACAGAGCTTTATCTAATCGATCATATCTCTTGCCCTAGACAATATTTGGAAACTTCCTTCTGTCAATCTCAAGATAAGACCCTCAAGCATCTACCTACCAAATTTCATCTCACTCTAACAAGTTTTGCGTGTCCAATCACTCCCCAAACCGAACCCGTCGCTTATGGCTCTGATTTGAGCGGTTTTGGGAGAAAAAACATATCTCCCAAAATACTCAACTAAACTAGATGAAATTTGATAGATAATTAGGCAAGAGATTGATGAACTTACCCACAAATTTTAGCTCAAACTGAGCTCAATAGCTAGGCCGATCGTGCCTCCAAACAAGCACCAAACTCTGATTCTCTCTAGCTTCTTCTCTTCTTTCTCCTCCTCCTTCTTCTTCTTCCTCTTCCTCCCCTCTTTCTTTTTCTCCTTTCCTCCCCTCTTCTTTCTCTGTAGCCCAATATATCTCACATACAAATGAGAAATGAGAAGAAGAGTGTAGAAGGTTGTAGAAGAGAGGAGGAGATACATATATGTGTATATAATTAATTATTGGTTTACTCCATTTAAACCAAACCGACCCGATTTCACTAAACCGCAAAGATTAGTTCTTCCAATTAACCTCTACCACTCGGTCTAGTAATTCCGTCTAATTTTCCCAAAATATTTGAGACATCTCCCCATCCCAAAATATTTCTTTCACTCCGCTAAAATCCCCGGAATTACCGCTTAATTCCGTATAAACCGAACCACTCAGGATTAATTCTCAAAAATTGATCTATTGATCAATTTAACTCTAACACCGCCCCTAGGACCATTAATCAAGCTTGGTATCGTTCCATACTCGATTCAATAACACCACTGGATCTAACTCACAAGATCCTACGTGGTCACCCAATGGCTAACCCGTCGAAATCCAATACCACAGGATCCGAACGAGTTAAGTCCGACAAAAAACCCGCATTTTAGAATCCAATACAACAGGACTCTAATATACTAAGTCTCCGTGAGATCCAATACCACAGGCTCTGACTCAGTTTACCAATCGATTAGGATTAAATACCACATAATCCTAATCGGTAAACCGCCCCATTAGGACTAAATACCACATAGCCCTAACCAACATCATTAGAGTTAAATACCACATAACTCTAATGATCCATCATTAGGGTTAAATACCACATAACCCCAATGAGCCGTCAATAGGATTAAATACCACATAATCCTATTAACCCCAACCACGTACTGGATCTAATGACGTAGACCCATAATCATCGAACACAGATGGAATAATACTTCGCTTTCAACTCCGCAACACATGAAATACCACATCATGTGTCAAACCCGTCGATACATGAAATAACACAATATGTACTCGACATCCCTAATACATGAAATACCACATCATGTATTAAATATTCCCAAACATTTCAATGAACATCTGTCCTATTATTAATTCTCGTCAAAACACAACATCCCAAGGGTTCATTACAACAAACGTTAAATACAATTACAACCCAAGAAGATGACTAAGGAACACGGATGTTATATTTTTCCAAAGAAACCCGAGAAATGTGTTCAGAAGGAATGTTTTACATTTTGTGTGAAGAATATCAAGGAAGGCCAGGTAGTTGCCGTAAAAGTGGTGCATGTGTATGCTATCACCTGTGTGATTAATGAAAGTTATTGAATTCCCTTGATTGGGATCGATATATTCACATAGCTTTAAATAGCTAAAGAGGTTACACAAAATCAGGAATACAGGTAGAGATATTAATAGAATATCTACAAGAATAATCCTATATTCTAATACCTTCCCTCAGTCAAAGTGGTCGATGGTTGAATGGAGAGACTGTGTCTGAAATTGTTAAAGAGAGTAGTAGGTAGACCTTTGGTGAAGATATCGGCATATTGGAGTGATGATGGAATATGTATAACTTTGACTTCACCGACATCAACCTTCTCTCAAACAAAGTGTTCTGCATGCTTAGTATGTTGATGCTTGACTGGATTGTTGGAAAGATATAGCGAACTAATGTTGTCGCAATACACCAGTGATGTTTTTGTGATTTTAAACTGAAGCTCCAACATCAAGTTACGAATCCAACACAACTTTGCAACAGTGTTTGCAAGTCCTTTGTATTCTACCTCAGAGCTTGATCGTGAGATGGTAGGTTGTCGCTTGGCTGACCAGGATACTAAGTTGGATCCGAGAAAGACATAGTATCCAAAAGTTGAGCGACGTGTGTCTGGCTAGCCTCCCCAATCAGCATTGGAGTAAGATGTTAACCCATCAATAGGACCTTTGTAAAGTTGCAGTCCATGAGTTGTTGTGCCCTTAATATAACGAATGATTATTTTGAGAGCATGAAGATGTGGTATCTTGCGATTATGCATATAGAGACAAATCTGATGCACCACATATGAGATGGCAGGTCTTGTGAATGTTAAATATTGTAGGGCTCCCGCTAAACTTCTCTATTCAGTAGGATTCTTGCTTGTTCGCGTTTGTTTGCCGACAGTTTGGATTTGACGTCAACTGGTGTAGCAATGGGCTTGCACTCTGACATGTTAGCTCGTTGTATTATCTCTTTAGCATAAGACGTCTTGCTTAAGAACATCCCCTTGTTATTATAATCAGCCTTTATCTCGAGAAAATGATGAACCTTGCCAAGATCAGACATTGGAAATTTAGTCTTCAACGAAGCAATGATATGCTGGAGCAGGATGTAAGCCAATTCTTTTCCTTTCCTGTAAACAAATAACGAGTTATAGGCTCTGCTTGTAACAAAACCCAGATTAGTTATAAACCTCTTAAATCTCGAATTCCAAGCTTTGGGGGCTTGTTTTAAACCATATATGGCCTTGCGAAGTTTGCATACATGACTCGGATAGTCCTTATTGACAAAACCAGGAGGTTGAAACATAAAGACTATCTCATCAAGTTCACCATGCAAGAATGCATTCTTGACATCTAGTTGATGGATAGGCCAATCACAAGATACACCAATGTTGAGCAATATCCAAATAGTGGCTGGCTTTACCATAGGGCTGAAAGTTTCATTAAAATCCACTCCGTGTTCCTGGGATTTCCCATTTGCAACCAATCTCGCCTTATGTCTAGTCAAAACCCCATCGGCATCATGTTTGTGTTTGAAAAGCCACGTAGATCTCACAATATTGACGTTTGGAGGTCTAGGTACCAAATCCCAAGTTCTAGTTTCAATCATTGCATAATACTCACCCGTCATTGCTGGTGTCCAGTTTGGATCAGAAAGGGCATGTTTGTGACTTTTAGGAAGTGGGGATTTTTGAGTGGTGGTGGTGAGAAGGGACATGATCTGTTTAGGCTTTAGAGTACCTGACTAAGATCGAGTTGTCATGTGGTGATGAACTGGAGGATTAGCTGGTGGATTTTGAGGCGCAGGTAGGATTGGTGTTTGAAGAATTGATTGAAAAACAGGGGAAGGACTGTAATGTGTAAGAGTTTTCACGTTTTTGTGTTTCAGCTGCTGGAAATGTGTCTTCATCGAAATAGACATGTCTTGAGATAATAAATTTGTTTATCTTTAAGTCTATACATCTATAGCCTCGATGTTGAGATGGATACCCAAGGAACAGGAATGGTGTTGACCTAGGGGACAGCTTATAAAGGTGAGAGTGATTGAGATTCGGGAAACACAAACATCCAAAGACTCTAAGATGATCATAAGTTGGCTTTTTGTTGAAAAGGAGAGTAGAAAGGAATTTGGTTTTTAACAGTGGATGATGGAAGGATATTAAGAAGATGAACGACAGCATTTAGAGCCTCCACCCAATACGAAGGAGAAATTTTATCTTGGAAGAGTATTGCCCGAATAGCATTGTTTATTGTTCGTATCATGCGTTCTGATTTCCCATTTTGTTGAGAAGTATGGAGGCATGAATAGCGAAAAACAATCCCATTCTGATAGAAATAGTTCTGAAACTGAGCATTTTTGAATCCCCCCCCCCCCATTATCACACTGTAGTGATTTTATTTCTGAATTGAATTGATTTTTGTTGTATGAACAGAAGTGTAAGAATTTTGAGAAAACATCACTCTTTTTCATAAGGGATATACCCAAAGAAATTGTGTAAAATGATCTAGGAACAGAACATAATACTTAATGCCACTAATGCTTGGTATTGGAGAAGTCCAAACATCAGAATGAATGATCTCGAATGGTTTTGTGATTTCTGATTGAGAAATATGAAACGGAAGTTTTATTGATTTTCTCAAATAACAAGATGGACAAGATTTTGGAAATTTGATGAAAAGGAAAACAAAGAATGCAAAACAGATTGATTTGTGAGACCCAATCGCTTGTGCCACAACGCCGGAGAGGATGCTAAAAGTGCTGTAGAAGACGATGTCTAGAACGACTTATTGAGAGAAGCTGGAAGGGAATAGAGATCACCGGAACTCTCATATCGGAGCAGAATTTTCCGTATTTGAAGATCCTTCACAGAAAAGCCAAAGGGATCAAATTCAACAATACACCAATTATCCTTTGTAAATTTTCAGACATAAATCAAGTTTTTGACTATTTGAGGAGTGACAAGGACATTATTAAGAGAAAAGGTTCGAGAGTTGGTTTGAAGGGATGAAGACCGATTGATGTTACGGGAGTTTTGGTCTGTTGCCAACGATGACTGAGTGTTTAATGTTGTTTTGATTAAAACTAGAATTAAGAGTACCTGAGTTGGCTGTGAGATGAGCGGAGGCTCTAGAGTCCATATACCAGTCAGCTCCATTTGGGTCTGTCAATGTCTCTGTCGTGTAAGCTTGGGTGTAGCTGGTTGGCTGAATTTGCACAAGCCGAGCTTGATGCGTGACATTGTTGTTGTTGAAAGGACGAGATGTTGTCGTCCACAAATGGGTTACGATATGTGGGCTGTTGAGACTGTGGCGTCCAATTAGCAAACTGATTGGGCCATGGTGGTGGTGAGCCAGACCATAAGTTAGGAGAAGAGGCCCAATACTGAACTCCACCAGGAAGAGGAGAGCCGCCATTGAAATTAGATCCACTGTTGAACTGATTTTTGTTCCTGCCTCTGTATCTGTTGTTTTGCTTGTTGCCTCTGTAATTATTGAACTTGACCTGTTTTGGATCCTGATGTTGCTTGATTTGCTTCTCCGGCGTGCGAGTCAGCGTTAGAGCTGTGGAGGATGATGAATGATCCGAGTGAACTGCCAAAGGAAGCTTATGTGATTTCTTTAAACGAGATTCTTCCATTTCAAGCATCCATTTGGCACTGTCAGAGGTTGGGAATGGCTACTTATGTTTGTTATGTTGATGATGTAGTCATACTTTTCGTTGAGGCCATTCAAGAGATACATCACGAGGGTTCGTTCATTGACTGGTGCATCAACATTGGTGAATAGATCCATGAGCATCTTTAGTTTTTTAAAATACTCCTATATCGACTGATCTCCAATCTCAGTTGTTAGGAGTTCGTTGTCAAGCTAGATTGCGCGAGCCTCCTTATTGTTGCGAAATTAGTTTTCAATCCTTAGCCAGATATCTCTTTATGTGCCTCTTGTTTTGAATGAACTACGAAAAAGCGATGGAGCTAGGGTGCCATAGAGCCAGAGTTTGACGAGTCCATCTCGCTTCGTCCAAGCTAGGTCATTTGCATTAGCAGGTAAAAGAGTGCCATTGATGTGACCGAGGACATCGAAGGTGAGATAATAGGTGAGAAAGAGTTCTCTCCAGGCATCGTAATTGTGGTCATTGAGATCCAATATTATCGGGATGTGAGATTTGATGTTGGTAACACTAAAGGCTCTTTCAATCGTTGCGGGTTGGACAGCATTGAAAAAATGAAAAATTGAGAAAGAAGTCGGATGAGGAAGAGGGAGAGGAGAAAAAAATTCATAAGCGTTTTAGCTCTGATACCATGAAAGTTATTGAATTCCCTTGATTGAGATCGATATATTCATATAGGTTTAAATAGCTAAAGGGTTACACAAAATCAGGAATACAGGTAGCGATATTAACAGAATATCTACAAGAATAATCCAATATTCTAATACTTAATTTCTTTTTATTTACAACTAAAATTTAATCATACTTAAAAAGTGTCTAATAAACACTATAATAAAGCAGTGTGTCTCTCCTGTAATGACACATCAATCATAACTTTGATTATGAGTTTGATATGTCAATAAATAAAAAAAGTTTGTCATCCAATAAAATTATTTCAATACTACACATCATATTAAGTTGTCACATCAATTAATGAAAAACTTTATCTAATCCAATAAAATAATTTTAGTTAAATACATCACATTTTATAGAAAAAAACTATTTAATCTAATAAGATCATTTTAATTAAACGCATCAAATTTAACAGAAATTGTTTCTAATCTATTTCTATGATAATCGATTTCAGTTTACATCTGTAATCAAATACTAATTGATGGCTTTACAGTTCTAAAATTAACAAACATATCTAAGTTAAATCAAATTCGTGAAGGTAATCAATTGTATAAATCAAAATCTTCAATGAAACTCTTAATCAATTCACAATTAGAACAAACACATAATTTGACGTAGACAAAGACAAAGATGAACGGTGGTGACAGTGTTAGAGACGGACGGCACGGCGGAGACGCGAACAACAAAGACAACAGCAACACAGAGACGGAGACGAGACAGAGAGACATATACATAGATGTGAACAGAGAGACAAAGGTGGAGACACGAACATCAAAGAAAACAAAGACACATAGACGGAGACGAGACAGAGACAGATACATAGATGTTAACAGAGAGACAAAGACGGAGATAGAGACAAAATTTCAGTTTCAATCACCTAATTACAGCGACGAATAAAAGTCTTGATAGGATAAAACTCTTTAACGAATGTTGTAGAAAAATATAAACTTATTTTAGGATACTAAATAATTTCTAGCAAGTTTCATTCACTTGGGGAAGAGGGAAAATTAAGCACCCATTATTTTCTATTTTTAATATTAAATTAAGAATTTAGAATTAATTACAAATAAAATGATGTAAAGTAAATTCAATTAGTATCTTATCAAGATAAGTGATAGTAAATGCTGACCTTAGTAGTAACACTTATACATGATTAATGCAAATCTTACTAATTTAACATCAATTAACAAAACTGATGCAAAATATATAATGGTTATTTTATTTTAAGAATGGTTTTAATGGATATTAAATACCTATTTACTTGTAGTTAGAGAGAGAAAAAAAGAATTTGGTATAAACCAAACAGGTGAAACAGTCTCTACTGCTGTTAAAAAATACTCTTATATGTATTACTTGGTCATATTTTAAATTGTTATCTATAAGTAATCTTTAATCTATATGCAATTATGTTCTTAACATGACTTAATAAAACGAAACTATTTCAAATAAATTTTAAGACATTGTGAGTCTACAAAAGAAAAAAAAACCCACAACTTATCTTAGAATCAAAAGAATATCAAATATTTTAATGTTATATGTCCATCTAATTTTATGGCATAAAAACCATTGCATTAGAAATAAATAAAACAAAACAAATCATACTCATTTTTAAATTACTCATTTATCTATTAAAATAGTTTACATATACAATAGCTAAATACAAATCGGTTTAAAAAAAAAATACTCAATTGGCTATAAAAATATAATTTACTAAATGTAAATATAAACACAAATAAAATAAAAAAGACCTCGTGACATAACCCGGGTATTTGCGTAGTACTAAAATAATAAAAGACTTTTTAGTGTTTGTGGCATAATATTTTTTCTAGCACTGTTATCAAATTATAGTATATGGATTCAAACCTAGTAGTACACGTGTTTGTGTAGCAAATGACCAAAAACATATGTATGATAGAAATAGTTACATTAGCTTGAATTTACAAAAGGAAAAAGTCATTTGAGCACTAAGAGCGTAATTTTATTTTATGTTTAAATTGGAAGCATTACAAAAAAGTCTTAACTTTTTTTTTCCACCTCTTATCATCCTAAAAGTCAAAGTAAATGCTTTCAGTTTATGCGAATTTGTTTTTTTTGTTCCTGACGAAATATTAATTTAATTTAATCACCACAAATATGTACAAAGGCAGTGGTATAAGAGTAAAAATTGAAATATTACTTTAACAAAGAATGAAACTAAGAGAAGGTGTAAATGCTGATTTAGAGATTCTCTTTTTCAAAGATAGTCTTTGGCGGATATTGCAACTATGAGAGATGGGTATGAATGGATTCTTCAATAACATGGGAGAGATGAAGTGTCGTATGATGCTGGATTGGTGCTCATGACCGTTACATTTCCTCCAAAGATGGTAAATGGTGGACAGGATGTATAGAAGAAGTAGCGCAGGATCAGTGGGGTTGTGCCTACGTGAGATCAAATTTCAAAGTGTGTTTTGCCAATCTGGCATGATACGGTTCCCGAATAAGAGACCCACTCAGGTTAGACCAAAACCATGAAAGAGTATGGGCAAACAAAATAAAAGTGGTCTCTCGTCTCGGCTGGCTGGCCACAGAGCAAACAAGGTTGAGATAAACCCCAAACACGCACACGAGAACCGGTTGAAAGTCGATTATTTATGGCGAACCAAGTGATAAAGGAGAATCGAGGAATTCCTTGGTGAAACCACACTAACAGGTACCAATTCACACTCTGAGGCGGATCATCTCCCAAGTGTTTCTTGTGGAGAAACTACGCTTGTAATCCTCCTCCTTGTGATGTCAAAGGGAAAACTCTACTCTAGCAGTTGGCGAAGGCGGCGTTGTAATTCAGACACTCTCAATCATATTCGGCAAATCTACTCTTCGACTATCCCGGATTATCCAATCTGTGGCCGAAACAGTCTTGGAAACCATAGCATAATTGGAAATTCCAAGAATACGAGTCCAAACTCACCGCAATATCCATAAGATGACCTAAGGAACGTCAATTATCAAACCAGAACATTGTTGACGAACCATTCCCAAAAAAAATTTTCATAAAGATGATGTCTTAGTTCTCAACTTCAGAATCTTTCTCCACACCCAAGAACCCGAAACCTATTTCATATCCTAGAACGAAAGAGACAAAATCAAACATCTGTTGACCCACACAACCTAAAGAAAATTATTTGACGAGAACAGCCGCTAGATCAGATTAAAAGCATACACTTTTGACGAGTCACACAAACAACAAATGCCCATCACCCTTCATCCTTAGGAGAGCACCTATCATTCCAAGCAACCTTCGCTTTTGTATGATCACTTGGGGATCCTAATCACGAAAAAATTGAACACATGCTATCAGTGGCATCAAAGCAACTCTTTGAGAACTGAAAAGCAGAACACCAAAAATTAACAATACACAGAATTATCGAGTGAATGAGTTGTAGCCTACCCACATAAGAGAGACTACGACTGACCCATGAATGGAAACATGTTCTAATTTTATCAATAAGTAGTTCATAATTCTGACAAGACAAAATCTTTGTTTGTAACAGGAAGGCCCAAATACCAAATTAGAAGTTTCTCAATTGCTATGGTAAGCCGCTAGCATTCCCTTAACAACCCGTCATCTATTCTCCCAGCCATAGCAATTCATTAATATTTTGGAAACATTTCCTAAACAAGCATACCTAAAAATCGGCTGCCTAATCGGTTAACGGTAGTTTTCCACCATGATTTCGCCTAATTAGAGTTATTAATTGTTGGACCGATTTATGACCGATTAATCCTTGTCTAGACTGATTAATCTCTGCATAGACTGATTAATCTTCCTATTATTATTTGAACAACCTTATAAACACTTTAACCAGAATTCATGTGGTATATTATGAAAACTGCCATTAGAAAATAAAGGGTTTGCTAGCAAATATTTAATCAGTCATTAAAGATAAATTAGTCTAAACTATTTTAACATAAATTAGTTTTAAATCTTATTAATGATCATAATAATTATATATTTAGTTAGTCAATTCCCTAATAAATAGCACAAAATCAATATATAGATATTTCAAATTCTAATTCGTAATATATTAAATTTAAATCTGTTTATTTATATTTAGTATCTCCTAAATAAACATAAATTTTTTAGTTAGAGTATTTAAATAATATAGTATTAAATATTTTTAAATAAGGTCATTAAGAATAAAATAATAATCAAAAAATTAATATAACTAAGTAAATAATATTGTAAATTATTACTTTTCACATAAAATTAAACTCAATTTTTTCACTTATTAAGTATGGATGAAAATTAAAATTAAATTGATTACTATCTAACTTAAATAATCCGGATCTTCAAATATTTTTATTTTTATAATGGGTGAGGACGGGTCATGACGGATCATAGCAGAGAAAGATGGATCATGACGTATCTCATATCGAATTTATAATCATTGATAATAATTTATATATTTGAGTAAATCAAACAGTTATAAATTTTTGAATAATATGAAAATATATGCATAACACCAATTAATTTGCAACAAAATTATATTACAATCTAACTTATTATTTAAAATTTTTAAATATATAAGATCACATGTAATTATATATTAGTAATTTTAATTAACACAACATAAGCCATATATAATAATAATAAATAAGATATTAAAAACATAAAATAATTTTAATTTAAAACACTAATAATAATTCATATCAATATAAAATAATAGAGTTTGAAGTCGATATATATATATATATTAATAATACTAAATAACATTAATTATATGCTTACTAAAAAAAAATATTATAAAGAGAATCGATAAATTTATAAAGTACATATTTCTCCATCCTGTGCAGCGCGGATTACTCATAATCGCGATAATATTCTTGAATCAACGGCTCAACATGCATCACTTCAGAGTTCCAAAGTCTTTATATTCAAGAACATGTAATACCACAATCCTCCTATCAAACATATCATATTAAGACTCGGACGATTCAAACATTCTCATAACTACAATTTTCAAATGCACTAACACATACTCGAATCTAATTTACAACACTTATAATAATATATGATTATATAAACTAACAAACTACGAAGTAGACATTTTTCCTCGCTGCACAGCACGGTTTACTAATTAGTTCCTAATATTTTCAAAAAAAAAAAATTGTTACATTTTTTTTTATACAATTTAGTAAAAATTTGGCCCAATTATAAAAAATCCAGTAACAATATATCTATCTTTATTCGTTTTTACCCTTAATCCCTGATTTTGAAGCATAATCAAAACCAAAATACAAAACGAGATCAAAGTGCTGATGAAATCGAGAACAATTCAACCATACTATCAATTATATATTTGTATTATACATTCATCACATTATTTTTTTAAAATACTAAAAATGATCAAAAAACTAATCTGCAATTAAATTTCGTATAATCTCCAATTTTTTTGTTAGGTGATAGGCCTATCTCAAACACCCAACTAGCGCCTGACAATTGTTGAACATGGCCTAAAAGTACCTAAGATAAAAAAGCCACATAAGAACAAGTTTACAAAATCGGTATGAGTTTGGTTGGTTCGGTGAATATGGGCACTGTAGTAGCAAGAAATAAGGAATGACCAAAAAAAAAGAGGAAGAAATAAGGTATCAAAAATCGAACAAACAATTCTTTGCCGCCAAACCATTGAAATTTGAAGCCAATTACACTAAGGAGAGGCACAAATAAGTGTGAATCTAGGATTATCCAGATCAAGAGTAAGCTCGATTTCTCTTGAAAGATTCATCCAATGCATTAAAAATCTCTCAAAACCATCACCTAGGCTCCGGCCAGATGATCCCAAACCTCATCTCGACGTTGTTGAAATTCATCATCCAACACTCCAAAAGCTTGAATCTTTAAGATCTGTAAACGAATTTGAACAAGTCTATGCCCAGATTGTAATCTTTAAGAAGCTTTTTCAGTTTTTGACTCAATCAATGAACCTGATGCGTTTCTGGGTAACACAATTTTGAGATGTTTCGTCAATTTAAAAGAACCATTGTCTGCATTAAGGTTTTACTATGAAAAGTAGTTTGTAGAATCGTCTTGTGTAACCATTTTACGTTTCCATTAATGGCAAAGGTGTGTAGTGAAGCCCGATTAGTAAGAGATGGGGAAAAGGTTCATGCTTTGGTTTTGAAACAAGAGATTTGTTTGTTAGGAGATTCATATGTACTTGGTTTGTGGACGAGTTCGAAATGCTGATAAGGTGTTTGATGGTGGTAACATGGTTGATTTGGTTAGCTGGAATTTGATGATTGATGGGTATTTGAAGAATGGGAGAATGTATGATGCACACAAGTTTTTCGATGAAATGTCTGAGAGAGATGTTTTTAGTTGGAACTCTATGCTTTGCGGTTATGTGAGAGTTCAGGATATGGAGGCGGCGCGGAGTTTGTTTGAGAATATGCCTATTCCTGATGCTGTTTCTTGGAACTGTATGATCGATGGTTACGTAATATCCCAATTTCAGTTTTTGGACTAATTCTCATCATTTAATTGTAGCCCAATTAAAGCCCAATTCTTTTCCTTGTTCGAGAGTTATGAGGAGCCGTATAAGAAGAGAAACAAAACCCTAAGCCTTCATGTTCATGTTATCGAGATCACCACCGTCATCGTTAGATTTGCAGCCCCACCGCCATCGTGACCAAGACATTGTTATTGTCGGAGCTTTCCATCACCGCCTCCATTTGTAGTTGTCTCCGCCGTATCGTCTTAGTGTGCGTGAGATTAAAAAAAAGACTCAAGCCATCAACGCCGAAGAGGTAATCATCACTCCATCTCTTCTATATAGCTCCGTGTGACTTTTAGTGGTAACGTTGAGGCTTACAACGTGAATTGGTTCCGCCAAGCAACCACCTCCGACGTCAACCGAACTGTCGAGCATCACAACCAGAAGGAATCATCGAGAAAGGTAATCGTTTACCTTCGTCGTTAATGGCGGCTTGTGTTACGCTGCGTTTGGATGTAATGTATTGTGTTGATTGGATAATTGGACCAAGCCCTAACCATGTTAGACCAAGGAAATCAACATCTAATTAATTACTTAGACCAAGTTGAATTATCACGAGCTGAGGAGTGTAATGTGCGTCGCGACGTCTAATATTTAATTATTAGAGTTGGTTAATTGTTGAATAAACGAAGAGTAACCGGTCCATGTGCAACCATTAAACCAAAGGCCAATTATGTGTTCGTGAGATAATAGTGAAATAGTTTGGTGTGGATTTAATATTAAATTATTAGCTTGGATTAATTTAATTATTAAACTAGAGCTGATTAATTTTATGGGAGAACACCAGGTCAACGTTAATCCGTTAAATCGAGTTTTAGAATTTTGGATTTAATTAATTAATTATTATTTGGAATTAATCTTGAACCGGACCTCTATTTTTGCTAGTTTTACACCGAGGAGTCAGCCAAATTTCTAAGGTGAGGGCTAACCACGCAATCCCCTCTTCATTTCTGTATTACCTTGGCCTAAAGCTGTTCCATTGGTAGTTTAGAACAGAAATATATATTGTCTCTGTGATTGAGTCTCTGCGATTGAGTCTACTTTCTTTCGTGTTAAACTAGACATAGGTATTTTACAGGATTTCACATATTGAGTGATTCACATGTGTTTGGTGACTAGTGATGTGATATATATATATATATATATATATGTGGAGACTCGGTATGTGTACTGTTGTACTACCGAGGTCTTTGGTGTGTTGGGTACGGCCAGTCAGTCGATCATTGGCCATGACCCCGGGTATCGATAAAGCATCTACGGGCAGTATGATTGGACACTATCCCATACTGAACCCTCTACGGAGGGTGTGAGCGATTATTTAATTCGCATAGGACCCGTTGTTTGTTTTTCTTGGGTGCTTTAGGTGCCATGGTTGTTACATGTTTTAGGTCTAGATTTTTGTGGTTGTGATGTTAAGCCGGATATATAGACTTGCGTGTTGCTCCTAGCATCCACACCTCACTGAGTAAGTCCCCTGTTCCTCACCCTTTTCTCTTCCTTTCTTTCTTTTTAGGTGAGTGTGTTAAGTAGACGGATATGCGGGACAATACAATGCTGTTTTGGGATCAACACAGTTTTTGTTACATTTATTTTTTTCAACATTGTTCTTTATTTATTCGGCTCTTAGATTCGGTTTAATTCGATTTATTGGATTGTTGGTTATTCATGACATGGATTTTTGGTTAATAAAGTCGATCTTTTGGAATTGGTGTTAATTGAGTAAGAAGTTAGGGTTAGTGACACGTCGTTCTCAAGAGAGGATAGAGATGGGTGTTACAGGTTACGTGGCAGTGGGAAATGTTACAATGGTGCAGGGATTTTTCGATAGAATGCCAAGAAGAAATGTCGTTTCTTGGAATACTATATTGGCTCTTTATGTTAGGATCAAGGATTATGCAGAATGTCTTAGCCTTTACGAGATAATGATAGATAATGGAGATGGCTTGAAGCCAAACAAAGTGTCTATTATAAGTGTCTTGACTGCTTGTGGACAGTCAGGCCGGCCGGATTGACATAGGTAAGCAGATCCATTCATAGGTAAGAAGCAATATGATTAAACCTGATATGCTTCTCTCAACCGCTCTGCTTACAATGTATTCTAAATGGATATGGCTAGAGAGGTCTTTGATGAGATGGATGAGAAAAGCATCGTGTCATGGAGCTCTATAATCATTGGATATGGTATGCAAGGGAATGGAGAGAAAGCCGTAGAGATGCTTCTCGATTTGGAAAAGCATGGAAATGTCATCCCAAATGATGCTACTTTAGTTAGCGTTTTATATGCGTGTTCAAATGCCGGAATGGTTCTAGAAGGTTGGTGGGTCTACGATCGGTTAACTCAAATCTGTAACATTGTACCCAAAAAGGTGGAGATAGTAGAATTATGGTTTAAGTATATGCTAAAGAAAAAATCGCGAACAATAATATTAAGGCTAATGAGCTCGAAGCTACTCCGTAATCTTTAGTGTTCTTACTTCCGTTTTTCTTATCTTTATCCGATCCTTCAGAACCTGAAATTTTAATCAGTTATTAAATAAATTTTTTTGTAAGAAGTTAACTATTAAAAACTAAAAACAATGTTTATTTTTAAACTACATATAGAACTATAAATTCTGGATCCTAATCTCGATGTTTCAATTAGATCTTGGAGACTTCTTATATATGATTTTAACAAGATTATAATAATAAATCTACCTGCAGATGAATCTTCACTTCCGGCTGGAGAAATCGTCGGAAAGCCCATAACTATTAACCAAGAAAACAACAATTAATTTGTGTTACTTGATTATTTCATAATCATATATAGTTGTTACATTTAATTCGAGTTAAATTAAAGAACTATCAAGTATCACTCAGATCAATAACTAGTGAATCTAGGGAGTGAGATGATGAGCACACACTTCTCTCGTCCGCTAAGCCGTTGGATTGAGTTGTTTAAATCGAATCGTACGGTCCAAATAACATAGAAAAAGTAGACTTATGGAATGAGTAAATGTACCTGAACACAAACTAGGAGATGGAGTTTTCACACCACAGATTGTTGAAAGTTGCTCAGCTCTCTGCTTATCAAGCTTGACTCCAAAACGCGGCGATGCGCCACCGCCGAGAAGATTACAGACGCACTCCGGTGAGCTTTGAACCATCCCAGCAAGCTCCGGACAACAAGCAGCTTCAGGTTTGGTTTCATTACTCCCTACCTTAACGTAAGAGAAGCAGTCCGATACGTTTAGCATCGATACAAGACAGTTCGCCGGAGAAGAAGGTCCGTCAGCAGCGACGGGTTCTGGTGCCGGAGGAGTCTGTGCGGAGCAGAGAGTGAGGAGGAGGAGAAGGAAGACGGTGAGATTGTTGGTGGTAAGCATTTGGATTGGATCTGAGTTGCATTCAATGATTTTGGAATTGGAAATTAATTTAATATGGACAGTTAAGTTTTATTCATTTTGTCAAAAGACAAGTTAACTATAAAGTATAAAGTGAAAATAGATGCCTTTTTTTTTTTTTCGGGTCTAATTTTGTCTTTGGATCTATGGGTATGGAGTTTAAAGCTTTTTTTATTTATTTTGCGTCAATAAAAGACAGTACTTAATTTGTCTTTTTCTTTTGCGACCTCACATGTTTTACCATTGGAACAACATCCATTGATCATGAAAACATTTACAAACCGAAAGGAGGCAACAAGAAAATTCTTTCTCAAGAAGAGAAGCTGGAAGTAAGTATTTCGTATTGCTTTCGAATTTTGGGATTTTATTCTTCTTAATTACTGTTGTGAATCCATTGCAGATCTATGAAGCCAATCCAATATAAATTTCGTTAGGATGCAGCTAAGAAGAAAAAGTGAATAAAAGGTAGATTTGTCAAAAAAAGATGAGAAAGATGACCATGACCGGGAATCTAGATCTTTTTGGTTTCTCCTCCCAAATTACGACCAAATGATTCAAATGTCAATAATGTCTTAGCCACAGAAGCAAAAGTCTTATCAAAACCTGTCTCCGCAACCTGACGGATTTCACACGCAACAAGCCTAGCTTTGTAGCGTTCTAAACTGCCATTAGATCTTAATTTAATCGTAAAACCCCAGTTACTAGTAATAGCCCGTTTTCCCCGTGGTAAGGATTCAATCGTCCATGTTTGACTTTCTTCAAGAGCTCCTATCTCATCACCCATAGCACCGCACCAAAACTCATCTTGAGTGCCCTCAGCATATTTCTTGGGGATAACTTACGATGTAAGAGCACTAAGAAACAAACAATGATTAGGAGAAAATTTTGAAATATCAAAAAAGTAGGTGGTAGAACATGGTTCGGAAGAACACAATTGCGGATCATCAAGAGCAATCTGAAGAGCATAATCATTCAGTTAGATCGGAAGGTGAGTGTCACAAGTTGAGCGACGTAAAGCAACAGCAGGTGTAACAATCTTGTCTTCCACAGACTCAAAAACTAGAGCCCGAACCAGAGCAGAGGGAGAAGTATCATCCGGTGATAAATCCGAAGAAGGAGATGAAGATATCGAGGATGGAGTCTATTCCGGAGACAAAGTGACATTATCATATGCAGGCGTATGCAGAAGTACTGACTCTGGTCGCGGAGAAAGAGCATCAATGGGTGATTCTGTGAGTTCAGCTAGTGAAGTCGTCAAATCAGCAGGGTGAGGAGAGGCGTTAACTGGTCTGCAGCATCAAAAGTGGAAGGTAATAAAGGAGCAGACAAAATTGGAGCCAAACCCAACATAGAAGGATCAGATGACGATGGAGCATCATTATGCGATAAAGTAAGCTCCAGAAGACCAATCTCTGGAGTAGGTAAGGCAGAGGAACCCGACTAAACAAATGGGAAGCTCGACTCCGTAAATACAACATCTCTAGATGTAATACAATTATGAGTTTGAAGATCATAAACTCGCCACCGTTTCTTGCCAAAGGGATAATCAATCAATACACACTTGAGACTCCGCGATGCAAATTTATCTCCTCAATGATTTTTGTTGTGAGCATAACAAAGAGAACAAAAAATACAAAGATGTTGTAATGGTGGTGCACGACCATACAAAATTTCAAACGGAGTTTTCTCTTTAAGTAATGGAATAGGAGTGCGGTTAATGAGATAAGCGGCTGTAAGGATACACTCTCCCTAAAATTCAATAGAAAGAGAAGACTGAAAGCGTAAGGCCCTAGTAACATTAAGGATGTGCCGATGTTTCTGCTCAAACCTGCCATTTTGCTGAGGCTTGTGGACGCAAGAAGTCTCTTGGATAATGGCTTTTCCTCGGAAAAACAAAGTTAGGCACATAAACTCGGTGCCATTATCACTGCAAACCGTTTTAACATGTTTCTGAAACTGACGCTCATTTAGTACCAAGAAGTCATGTATTGTCCGATGAACCTCTTGTTTTGTCGGCAACAGATAAAGCCACACACTCTGAGAATCATCAATAATAGTCAAAAAATATCGAGCTCCACAATGAGATATCGTACAATATGGTCCCCATAAGTCATAGTGTATCAAGTCAAATAAGTCATAGTATTATTAGAACTTGTAGAAAAAGAACGAGTTTTTTGGCGCGTATACAAATCTCACACGTCCTTTATTCTTCAAAACAATATCTCTAGAAACATCAAAAATAGCTAATAAGTTTAAAAACTGAGATGAGGGGTGTCCAAGATGATGATGCCACACATCGGGAGAGACAGCCTCTGTTTGATGCACTGCTCCACTCATCTCAAGCCCCCTCATAAAGTATAGTCCATGCAACTCCTCAGCCACTCCAATCATCATCCTCGTAATGTAGTCCTGAATTACGCAAAGTCTATCAGTAATCTGAAACATACTACCACTATCGTGATTCAACTGTAATATAGAGATGAGATGACACTGTAAGCCATCAACAATTAACACATTCCTAAGTGTAAGAGTATCGCTTAACATCATCGTGCCTCTGCGTATTGCAACAGTGAATCTCCTATCAGGAAGTTTAACTGGTAATGGAGCCAAATTTTGAACATCACACAAAAAATCAACCGACCTAGTCATGTGATTAGTGGCTCCAGAATCAACAATCCAAGCATTAAGAAAATACTTACCAGTGAGTGTCTTTGATGAAGAAGGCTTACGTTCATTCAACATAGCAATAAGAGTACGCCACTGAGTATCATTCAAACTTGTTAACCCAACTCGATCAGCATTCGTCACTACTTTGTTAACCGCAACAGAATTGACATGAGCTGGAGCTGCAGCCAAAGGAGGACCCAAACCACGACCAGCAGCAGCCTGATTCCCGTGACCACTAGCTGAGGTAAGACAACTATGAGGACGTCCTCCCCACCAGTATGGATACCCTAGAGTACAAAAGAAATGATCTGCCGAGTGTCCACTTCGACAACAGCTGGAACAAACAAGGTGCGACCTATCTTCTCTAGGTGTAGAAGAACGACTAGGTCCATAACTAAATCCCAGCTTAGCCGCATAAGCCATGGCATCGTTTCACAGTTCAAGTACTTGAGATGTATTCTTTGATTCTTCTTGCAAAGACACTATATGCTTCATCAACCGACGGAAGAGGATCACGAGATAAGAGGCTTGGTTTTACCGAATGATATGCTTGAGTTTTAAATTCCTAGAGCTACACCGCAAGTGCACATAAATGCAATTGTAGTATATAGGGATCGAATCTATAGAGACTCTAAAATTTCACAATAGATATTTTCGTTTCGAATTAAGCTAAGTAAGACAGGAGATCAAATAAAAACAATGCAAAACAATAAATGAGATCTGTTTGTATTCAAGTGGGAAAGATGTCAAGTCCAGGGAATTTCTCAGGAAATCAAGTAATGCAGATCAATTAACTAGTTAGGATTGAATTACGAATCAGTTCTAGAACTCAAATCACAAGGATAAAATTCACCAACTTCCGTAGCGAGAATTCACTATGTTTAAAACCTAAGAAACCAAATTTCTTTGCGAGTCTTAAGATTCTAAACAAGCATTAAGAACAAGTTTGATTAGTTCACAAATTATCTAATCCAAATTCATTTGCAATTATTTAATTTGCTCACTCTACGTTCTGTCAGATTTTAAACCACATCTAAGATTTATATTCTAGGTGAACATGCCAGAACTAGCTTTAAGAATAACCTAAGTGAAGAACTATCAAGTTTAAAATCCTAACCAATCAATCAATCTACAATTCCATGAAAACCCTAATGAGAATCCCTGAAGCTAACAAGAGATCTACTCACACATATCAATTGAAATCAAAGACACGAGTAAAATAGATATCATATGAAATATGAAAGAGAAATAGAAACAGGGGTTCAAAATGTTCTCTCAAAGTGTATAGAGTAACAAATCAGCTCCAAGCTCTCAATCTCTCCAATACTCTCTTGCAAAAGTGAACCCCTTTAATCAAAACCTAAAAATCCTAATTAATAGTCTAAACACGATTTGAGCTTTTTTGTAAATACATAAAACTTCTGGGCAAAGTTACAAATCTTTAAAACTTGTAGTTTCCGTGTATGGTATGAAAATATAGCCCATGTCGATCGACACCCATAGGTGGTGTCGATCGACACTATTAGTCTTGAATGACACCAACTTCAGCTTCTCAGCTACAATACTCTAAAATGCTCCAAAATGCTCCAGAACGTCCAAATGATCCCAAATATGTTTAAACCTGTAACAAACTCTAATAAGACTCTAAAGACACATAAAAGACTCGATTATGTACATATATCATGGCTTAAACCCATAAAAACATGATATATCAACTTTCCTAGACTTAGCTTTTGCTTGCCCTCAATCAAAATGAAACCAAACCAGAGAAAAAAGTTTGAAAACATAGAAACTCATTTCGTCATAAGAGCACCACACTTACATTCACCATAGTAAGCCACTAGAAATTCTTACCTAACAGGATCCAGACCACCATGTACTTCACCGTAGACATTCGCAGCTTTCCAGATTCAACCCACAATTTCGTAACATAGTCCATAAATCCTTCATCATTGGGTTTCATCTTTGATCTCAATGCCAAGAACCGTCTACACTCATTTCCGTACAATACCATGACAAAGCAACCATACAAAATTTTGGTACTCTTTCTCTCCCCCAGACTTATTATTTTTCTTTTTCTTTTTTTTGGACAAAAATGTAGGCAAATAATGGTATTACGAGAAATTTTTCTAACCTCGCTTCTAACCTTCTGTGATCATCTTTTTCAAAGTAAAATAATGGGGAATCTCATCTTTTTTTATTCTTTTTATTATTTTATTTTTTTTATTTTATTTAGAATAAGGAAGAGGAGTACCATTACTTTTTACACAGGTTGTCTGCTGTCAAGTACGAACGAGGAGTCAAGCCTTATGAACATCAGTCACATCGATGAGGTAATAGAAAAAATCAGAAATTAGCTTAGGCTTTAGTGGATTTCTGCTGGAAATATGGATGTCTCCAGTCAACTGGTTAGCCTTTGGTTTTTCCATTAGTCTCGGATGCCAGTCAAGTTCGAATCAGTGGTTAATTAAGTTCCTGAAATTGTGGTGGTTTCCTCGAAAAATCATAGTTTCATACTAAAATTTGACTCAATAAAAACATACTCGACTGACTCTAAGAAAAGAAAAGATAATGTCACTAACTACCTCCTCCAGACTTAAACAACATTGTCCCTAGTGTTATAAAAACATGAGCTTGGTTAAAAAGTAAACAAAACTTATAGAACAAGAAGAAAATGAATGTTATCTAGTTAATGTCCCAGTGTCGACCGACACACAGCCTGGTGTCGATCGACACAGGTTGAAATTTGACACATGTGGTTTGGGTTGAGTGGTCGTGTCGACCGACACACATGGTGGTGTCGATTGACACCAACACCTGTATCAATATGGATTTTCGCAAACATTTGGAACTGTAATCTATAAGCTATGAAGAACACTCAAATCCAACCATCAGAAACGATAACATAACATCATAATCAAGTTCTAAAGTTCAAGGACTAATCTAAGACGCAACAAAAACATAAAAAATGACTCAAGATAAAAGAGAAACAAAGAAGAAAAATAATAGAAAAGAAAAATAGAATCAAAAAATCTGAGGAAGAAACTAGTCCTCCTCATGCTCGTCATCCCAATCCCCGTCATGAGAGGCAGCACCAGTGGTAGCGGAAGAGGGAATACCATAGGAAAGGGAAGGAGATGTGGCTTCCGGAGGGTGTGGATGATCAAAACCACAACAGGGTATAGCAGCAACAGCGCTCCAAATCTGCTGTAAACATGTAACGACGGACTGCCAAAAGACTAAATCATCCGGTACCCGAGGCAGTCTCTCACAGGCGATACGCAGAGGTATAGGGGTAGTGGGTGGAACAGTTGAAGATGTGGATTGCCTACGCTTGCGAGAGGATGTCACATCAGTGAGGAGTGTGTGGTCCGGCTGAAAGCGAAGAGCAGCCTGAGTGAAGACAGAGATGAGGTTGCTCCGAGGTAACTGAATGTGATGGGTCCCCGTGAAATCTGTGAAAATGTACATCCAATTGCCTGTAAGCATACCAGTATGCTTCAGATAAGGTTCACCCAACAGATCATTCTTTAAGATGACATGTGCTGAATCAAGATTGATCCCACAATACTAAAATATCGGAGTAAGAAAACTCCCTATCGTCTCTTTCTTCTTCTTATCCATAAACGGCTTCCGCTGCAGCCCTACCAGATGGTGAGCAAAAACAGCACCAAAGTTAACGTCATGCTTAGCTGGGAAGGCTGTGGAGTATTCATGCTCAACCAAGTGTTCCACTTGATACTAACTCTTGAAGTCTCATCTTGGCCACTTCAGATTTACACAGAATAGTGCTACCGGCGAGCTTAGCAAGGTAACGTAACACATGGTGGCGTACATCGGACTGGTTATTAGACGTCCTCGCATCATAATCTCCAGTTCCAAAGTTAGCTCAGAAAACCTGCTGATCAGGGAAATCGTTCATAATTGCCACGCCCACAGCAGTCTCTCAAAACTTGTAGATGTGGCACAAAGTCATGAAGGGCATCCCGTAGCACCTTCCTCGAAGCATGAAAGCGATGGTGCCTTGATGAGCAGTCTTGGTAGAGGCATCTTCATAGTAGACGCACACCGTGGCTAAGAATTACCGAACCAAGTCTGGATAGAACTTGTAATATGTGGTTCGCATAGTCCCCATACCAATCCGTTGTAAGCAAAGCTTAAGCCCAACAGCAATCCCCATGCTTTTCAATTTATCCAAGCATGCAACATGAGTTGATTGAATTTTCAATTTCAGCCAAGCATTATAGAACAATGTATCATACTCATCCCATAGGTTGAGAACTGGTCGATCAACACATTCGAAGGATAGTGTCTCAACGACCAGCTGGTCGTCCCAAATCTTAGCCGACTTGATCGGTGTACCCTCAATTCTTGGTCATGGAGGACGATGCTGATCCTTTGGCTCTGAAGCTGGTTTACTATGTTTTGGTGAGCGCATTTTGACCGTCTAGGAGTAGACATCTGCAATTAGACAAGAAACAAGCAATCCCAAGTCATTAGGCCAAATATCAAAATCAGCGAATTGAAAATATTGGGTGCTAAAATTCAAGAACACCATTACACAACACCAAAAAAAACATCAATCCATTGTACTTGCATCCCAATTTTGTGTTCTAGATTATATTTCAAGCAAATCCTCGATGAAAACCAAGGTTAGGAAAACTTATAAAATAGCCTAAGAAATCACATGCCCACATTGTATTCATCCTCTGACAGTCTAAATAGGTTTGATTTAGCTAATATATTAAGCTAAGAGATGCAAATATCGAAGATCCAACCTTTAAGGCTCAAAACAAAAATTGGAAGATTTGAAGAACATACCTTGAAATTGGATTGAATGGATGCTAGATATGGATTAAGCACGAAATTCCAATGAGGATAGTCCATTGAATCACTTAAGTTGGTGAAGAAATAAGAATTTTTGAGATTCGGAGAGGAGGGTTTCCGATGGAGTTCACGAAGGAAAAGAGAGGAGGAAGAAGAAAAAGAGAATTTATAGTACTTACCTCGTGGGAGTTGGTGTCGACTGACACCAAGGGTGGTGTCGATTAACACCAAGGGTGGTGTCGATCGACACCAACACCTGGATACAGACCTTTCTTCTTTTCTACTGGTGTTGACCGACTCCCAGAGTAGTGTCGATCGACACCAAGCCTCATGGTCGACAAGAATTTCTGGTTTCTGCTTTTCATGACCATAAACGTACCAAAACAAAAACAAAACAAAAACAAGACTCAAAATTAGCATATATACAGACTTACCAGTGGGTTGCCTTCCACTCAGCGCTTGTTTAACATCACGAGCTTGACTGAAGTGCGGTCAGGCATCAGGTGCATCCTTTAGAGACACAACTACATAGACGTTCTCTGCAGGTAGAAAATCATCAATCGAAACTTCTTCGTCAACTCTGATCCTTGATAGATTATCAGCAACTCCTTTCTTGTCTCGTACGTCAATATCAAACTCCTGAAGAAGTAAAATCCATCGAATCAACCTTGGTTTTGCATCTTTTTATGCATCAAGTACTTCAGAGCTGAATGGTCTATATGTACTATGACCTTAGAACCAACCAAGTACTGACGAAACTTCTCAAATGATTATAGGTGATCAGGCCAGAACTAGCTTTAAGAACAACCTAAGTGAAGAACTATCAAGTTTTGAATCCTAACCAATCAATCAATCTACAATTCCATGAAAACCCTAATGAAAATCCTTGAACCTAAAAAAAGATCTACTCACACATAACAATTGAAATCAAAGACATGAATAAAATAGATATCATATAAAATATGAAAGAGAAATAGAAACAGGAGTTGGAAATCTTCTCTCAAAGTGTACAGAGTAATAGATCAGCCCCAAGCTCTCAATCTCTCCAATACTCTCTTGCAAAAGTGAACCCCCCTCTAATCAAAACCTAAAAACCCTAATTAATAGTCTAAACACGATTTGGACTCTTTTGTAAATACATAAAACTTCTGGGCAAAGTTGCTTATCCTTAAAACTTGTGGTTTCGATCGACACCACTGGTCTTGAATGACACCACCTTCAGCTTCCCAACTACAATGCTATAAAATGCTCTAGAACGTCCAAATGATCTCAAATATGTGTAAACCCATAACAGACTCTAATAGGACTCGATTATGTACATATATCATGGCTTAAAACCCTTAAAAACATGATATATCACCGAACCAAAGAGAGATACATCAAGACCTTTAAGAAGGTAATGCAATCGATCTTCCTCACACTCTCGTTGAAGTTCCACACCAATGGGACATCATAGTTTTTGGATTGACGAAACTCTGCAAGAGAGGTCCATAACTGCATCAACTTGCCATAATAAGCCTCTACCGTAAAACCATGCTGGCGACAAGTAGCTAACTCAGATTTAAGGCGTTGCACACACTGCCCATTTTGGACACAATACCTCCTCCGTATATGATTCCATAGGTCACTCACAACCTCTAGATGAGATAGGGTAGAACAACTCGAGTCAACCACAATAAGCGTCAACGACAACATAACCAAAGCATTGTTGGTCCACCAATCTTTTAAATCTCCCGATTCTTCATGTGGTTTTGGAATAGTACCTTCAACAAAACCAAACTTCTTACGAGCCTTAAGTGCCATACGAACATTTGCGGCCCATTCATTGTAATTAGGACCACGAAGCAAAGGCTAAGAAATTACAGATACAGAGTTATCGCTTGAAGAAAGATCATAAGGAGAGATGGTCTGCCATTGAACTTTCACGCTCGGCTTCGCATCATTGCTTCCTTCCCAAGCTTCATCAAACCAGTAATGTCCTCAATTCCAGTCATGTTTTGTTGTTAAGCAAGGAAAAATAACGATGAGAAGAAAAGGAGAGGTCAATCAAAGAAGATAACTCGAGAATTGAAAAAGAAAGAGCTGAATTTTGAATTTTCAATGCTCTGATACCATGATAGAAAACCTAGAAAGTATGCAGATTTTATGTATCTTATTATGAGGCTCTAAAGCCAATATTTATACAAGAGAGTTTTAATCTACTCTAGGTACAATGTAATGATATAAAAGACTAAAATACACCCTCATAATATTTACATTTTAGATAATATATTATATATCCTAATAATGTAGCAAATATTTGATTGTTATATGATCATAAATTCCTAACTAAATTAATGCATAAATACTTTAACCAAAATATGGATTTACATAATAGCATTGTGACATATACCAACAAACCACACACCATTAATCTTATCACTGTTTTGGACCTTATGGTGCAACACGAGACTTTAACAAAACTTACTTAAACTCGATTGCATCCAAAAAATACTCGATCCAATTAGTTTTTCCTTTTTTGAGATATCCTCTCAATTAAATATTGTTATCTTGGTACATCACAGAAGTATAAGATGGGAACATAAATAGCTTTTGGAGTATCAACACAAAGCAGAAACACTCTTGGCTATCAAACCAACTACTACTTCTAAGAGATAAAGCTTACAGTTGGATTAGATTAGTGGTTGGGAATGGTGAAAATTGCTACTTCTGGTCTTCAAATTGGTCCCGTTCGGTAATATCAAGAAATTCCTCGGTAAGGAAGGACCAGTTAGGTTGGGCATACCATCAGCAATGACTCTAGCTGAGCTATGGGAAAATAACTCTTGGAATATGCCACCTTCAAGATCAGACTCTCAAGTGAGTGTTCAATCATTTCTCTCTACTCTCTCAATTTCAAATATCCTAGACTCCTATGAATGGTGGCCAGGTGACTGTAAGACTGCTAAATATCAAACTAGACAGATTTATAACCTTATCAGGGAACATAACCCGTCCGTTACCTGGAACAAGGTTGTATGGTTCTCGGCTGGAATCCCTAAGCATAAGTTCCTCACTTGGCTTTGGGTCCTAGATCGGTGTCCTACGCGTGATCGTCTACTCCAAATGGGGACTGCAATCAGATCCAAGGTGCCTCCTCTGTAATTTCTTCCTTGAATCTAGGTCACATCTCTTCTATGGCTGCAACTATTCCTGGGCAATCTGGAACAACCTTGCTTCAAGGTGTGGGTTCTCTTCCTCCAAGGACTGGTATGTGCTTCTCTTTCAACTTCAGGTTCTCTCTGTTCCCAAATTCAGGTGACAATTGCTTCTTCTAGCATGGCAAGCTTCTCTTTATTTAATCTGGGTAGAAAAGAATAACATGCTTCATCGAAACAACTCAAAGCCAGTTGATCTACTCATAAAGGAAGCCGATCTCGTGATTAGAAATCGAATAGCGAGGTTTAGGGAATCAAATCCAGCAAAGGCTTCAGAAATGATTCAAATTTGGCTCGTCTAGTTTCAATAACCGGTTTCTCAAGTTCCACGAATTTGATTCTCCGCGTTTCTTCGTCTTCTCCGATCTCAAATATGGTTCGTGACTTCATGGGCCTTAATTTATTTTCTCATTTTACTCCCATGTGTGGGCCACTTAACGTGGTTCAATTTTGGTTCTAAAAACTATATATGTGTGTGGGTCGTTGCTGTATTGGGTCTATATTGGCTCTGTAACATTTTATTTTCTTTTATACATTTAATAGAAACACCTTTATCATAAAAATAAAATATATATTGTTATCTTTTAAAATGGAGGAATCTCATATATACCACTGGTGGTGTGGCAAGTTTCAAAAATACCACCAGTCCTTACCCATTTTAAAAAATACCATTTTTGTCAGTGTAAATGACCAATATATCCATAGTTGAATTAGGGAAACACACTTTAATCACACTAAATGAGAAGAAAAAATTTCTCTTCCCACCTCGTTGCAGTGAGATTTCCAACGAGTCTTTGACTGTCTTCCCACCTCGTTGCCATGAGATTTCCGATGAGTTTTTGACTATCTTCCCATCTCGTGACTCTTTTCCCACCTTGTTGTCGTGATATTTATGACCAGTTTTTGATCCCCGGGGAGTGTTACAGATCAAATCTCTTTGTTTTTGTGTTGATTCAGATCTGAATTTGGTACACTTGTTTTTGTGTCGATTCAGAGCTGATATGTTACTTCAATTTCAATGGTTTTTAGATAAGAATCAAAAATTATGGGAAGAACTCACTGATTATAGATTCTGAATTGGAATATTGAATCTGTATCTCGTATTCCTTGTATATAGATTTATATTTTAGTTTTGGATACCAACTAAACTAATCACACAATATCCCCAGTTTTTTTTATCAAATTTCCGTTGTTGAAGATATCTTCTTTCAAAATTGATGAATTTCAAAATTGTTTAAAAGATGTGTATTGGATAAATAATTTGGAGAGATTTGAGTTTTAATGAGATTTGAGATGATGTGGTTGATTTTTGGTAAATTATGAATTTTGTTATTAAATTTTCTGAAATCTCACCTAAAACCATGAGATTTTGATCTTTGTATTTTTAACTAACAAATTCCCTAAAATCTCAGCTAAAATTTTCAAATCTAATTATTAAAATCTTTTCAATAACAGTGGTTTTGATTGCACATATTAAAATCATTAATCCAATAACACTGGATTTTAAATTTTATGTTTCAGTAACACATGATTTGTCATTTTAACTCAAATATCTCTAAATACTTAGTTCAATAGATCCTCCTAAATATAAAAATGGATGAATCAGTATTACTTCTCTGTATAGCTTAGATTTTGTCGTTGAACTTGATCATATTGGAGTTTGAAGTAGTTAATTGTAGTAGTTCATCTTGCTTTGATTCCAAAACTGGTTTGTCTTAAAACTTAGATATGAATCTCATATTGCTTCTCTTATAACACAGAGATTTGATCTGTGAAATTGATGAGCTGGATGTGCGTTTGAATTGGTTTAAGTGTCAAAAATGGATGTCAATCTTGTTTTGCTCTGTTTATAGCTTTGATTTTCAACATTGAAATAGTTCATTTTGCTGTCTCAAGTTGATTGTGTTTAGCTTTCTCTTATGCATAGACTAAATTCATGAATCGGTGTTCGTATACATAGTTATAAAAATGTTTTGATTTCTGACATTCCATTTGTTCTTATTCTTTGGGAAAGTTTCATTAGTTTGTTCTTAAAACCTTATAAAAGCCTGATGTTTTTATATTCTTATGAAAAATGTTTTATAGATTCAAGAAGAAGAAAGGGAGAAAAAACACAAAGAACAAAGGTAATTAAAAACCGAGTTTGATTAACCTAAGAACAAAATTTATAACCCTTATAAAATACTAATAAAACCCCTTAGGGCATCTCCAGCGGATGACACTAAAATGGTGTCAAAATTACACAAAAATAGTGTAATTTTAGCACTAAAAATTTCTCCATCTCGAACCATAATACCAAATATTACACTAAAAACAATATTCTCTATTATTATACTATTAAACTAAAAATAGTTTTTACTATTTAATAATTGATAAAATTTACTATTGTTTTAATTAATTTTTCAAATCAATCAAAAATTAAGATAATATTAAAATTATTAAATTAAAAAACAATAAAAACAAAATTGCATATTATTAATTATCAGAATTGCATATTATATTTTTTTCAACCCAGAATTACATATTACTAATTTTTAGAATTAGTATATTCAGACCACAAGTGTTCAATAAATGCATTGCGAAGTTCAGTAAGAGCATCCCGATCTTTGATTTGTCTGTGTCGAGATAAAAATTCTTGAAATCGAGCATCATCATCACCAGTCATCACAACTTCTGCACGTGGGGCTTCGGCTCGTTCTTCAGTTGTTGCATCAAGATCACGTTCATCGTCAATGATCATATTATGCATTATGATACAAGTTGTCCTTATATCATGTAACACTTTCTTACTCCATAAACGTAATGGTCTGGCCACAATTGCAAATCTTGACTGCAATACTCCAAATGGACGTTCCACGTATTTTCTACACACTTCTTGTTTCATTGCAAATAATTTCTTTTTTGGACCATGTGGATCATTAATTGTTTGAACAAGAGTGGACCATTTTGGATAGATACCATCAGCTAAATAATAACCCATATTACAGTTTTTTCCATTAATAACATAATTTTTGGGTGGAGCGGTATTTTCAGCAAGATTAGCAAAGAGATGAGACGCTGATATATGATGATTTTGGCCCATATTTACTAATGTTTTCTAGTCCTTTTTAGTGTCTTTCGAGTCGTTTTCGAGTCTTATCAGGTCACAATGAAGTCTTGGAGCATGGATTGGATGGGCTGGAGCTAAATAGGCTTTTGGAGCGAAAAGGAGTGGATTTGCAGCAAAAGGGCCGAATTCACACGCGAGCACGGACTCCGGTCACGGGAGCACATGCTCCTCTGCCAGAGGAAAATAAGGAGCCCGAGTTGACCTAATTTTGGCGTGATTAAATAGGTCAAGCCGTCTTTCTTAAAGAACACGTTTTTCCTTGGAGCTGAATCAGAAGCTGCTTAGAGATTCTCTCCTTCTCCACCTTGTTCACCATCGCCTAGTTCTTTGTTTTCATCTTCTTTGTTTTCAATTCTAAGACTTGGAGATCATCCACTACTTTGTTTTGAGAAGAATTCTGAACCTTATTTACTTTCAATATTATTCATGAATTTCTTTTATTTCATTGTTGTGTTTACTTCTTCCATGTCTGAGTACTCCATTAACTAGATTAGGGTTTTCAAAGGTATTCATGAGATGATAAACTGAGCACAAATAAGATGCATAAATACATACTGTCTTCGCCTCTAGTTGAATTTAATACTTAGATTAAACTGATCACTTAGTCTATGATTTCAGGTTAAACTTATTCATGAGAGTGCTCTAGGTAGCTAGAAAAGACATTTGTGAGCAATCAGACCGTAGACAACGAGAGTTGGTGCAGCTGAGTGTAAACATATTGAACCCATTCGTTAATGCTTATATGCTTCTCTAGGTCCAAACGAGAGTTTAGGTATTTAGGTTGTTACATAAAGTTGTCGGCGCCACAAGAGTGGGTCGGTCTTACTTTTATGTTTGAGTTCTGGATCTGTGCTGAATTAGATCCTGAATAGTTACTAAAGTTTTCATCTCTGAATCACCGGCGAATTACCCTGATCTAGTGCTTTTCTTTATAAATTTTACACCGCTTTGTTTACTCGCAATTCTGTTAAAAAACCAACCACTATATTTTGTCTTAGTGGATTCGATCCCTTATATACTACTGCGATTGTCTGTGCACTTGCAGAATTTATTTGGGTTAAAACTCTGTGTATCAATTTTTTGGCGCCGTTGCCGGGGACCAATTGCGTTACCTTTGATTTATTGATTTTAAATTCAGTCTAAGAAACTACTAATTCTTTCTTTTTCCTTTTTTCTTATGTTTCAGTTGCATGACCAGTAGAACAACAACAAGAAATTGCACCGGGAACTTAATCAATTTTTCAAACAAAGAGATCGCTAGGCTAGAAAGGGAGAACCGACAGCGAAGACTCATTACCGCTGACATGGGCGAGCAAGATAACGGACTGGCTGCTCAGTTACAAATGCTTCGGGTTGAGATGGAGCAACTGCGGAGAGATAGACAAGAGGTTCAGCAACTGCAGTCTGGTATTGGAGGCTCGGACAATCGGCATACATATTATCCGAACCGAGCCGCCATTATGCCTCCAACCATTCAGAGGCAAGACTTCGAAATCAAATCTCAATTGATTTCGTTGGTGAAGTAACATCTTTTCCATGGACTCCCAGCTGAAATACCCATGGATCACATTGAGAATTTTGAGGAAATCTGTAGCACCACGGGTTCTAATGGAGTGCCGAGTGAATTTTTGAAGTGCGAGTTGTTTCTTTTTTCACTTGCGGACAAGGCATCACGATGGTTGAAGTCACTACCACCAGGGTCGTTGAAAACATGGGCTGAATGTAGAGCAGCTTTTCTGAATCTCTTCTACACTAAGTCAAAGACCGCGGCTTTGAAGAACAAGATATCCTCATTCCAACAGCATTTCGTGGAAGCTTTTTGTGAGCTTGGAAAAGGCTGAAAAAATACCGCAGAGAATGTCCTCATCACGGATTCAAGGATAGGCAGATTTTGGGTATCTTTTATGATGGTGTTGAGTGGGACAATAGGAACGCGCTGAATGCAGCTAGCAATGGTAATTTCATGACCAAGACCAAAGAAGGCGCCTTTAAGCTGATTAAGAACTTGGCTTCGAGTTCCAACAACAAGTCTCCCGAGTATGATAGGTCCAGAAAGGTGAACAACATGGAGACACAAAAGATTGATGAGCTGACGGCAAATGTGAACCTACTCCTTAGGGGAAACCAAAAATCGGTTCACTTTGTGGATGAGGATGGGAGTACACCTATCTCCCAAGAGTTTGAAGAAGATGATGATGCTGGTATGCAAGAGGTTAACTACGTGAGTGGCCAGGGATATGTGCAGAACCATGGGTTCAACCTAAACTACAGAAGCCACCCTAACCTTTCCTACCATAGCCCCAATGTCGAGAATCCACAAGATCATGTTTATCTGCAGCAAGGAGGAAACATGAATCAGTTGCCACAGAACCAAGGGTTTCAGAAGTTCTATTCCAGCAACCAACAGGGGAAGCCATTCGTCCCCACACAGAACCAGAACCGCTTTTAAGGAGGAGTTCAACAAAAATCCTACTACGCAACCACTCAACAATCCGCTTCTACGCCGGATTCTCAAGATAAGCTGAAGACTCTTATGCAGCAACTCCTAGTCAATCAATAGAACACTGCAACTGAGATCAACGCCAAGGTCGATCATATGTACAATGATCTCAATGCAAAATATGAAGCCGTCACTGCCCACGTGAAGAAGCTTGACACGCAAGTTGCCCAAACTGCATAGGCAATTAAGCGACCTAGTGGGACTCTTCCTAGGAAAGGGGAGATAAATCCCATGAATGAGTATGTAAATGCCGTGGAACTTAGAAGTGGAAGAGTGTTGGCACCGCCAACTAACCCTAGAACCATGGAGAATGATAAGAAGAATGCTACGGAGCACAACACCCAAGGGAGTGCTCTTGCCACAGATGAAGATATGCTAGAACATGGTTTACACTCAAGAACACAGGTTAAGACTACTCCAGCTGAATCTCAGAGACCGAGCACCCAAACCCTTCTCAGAAGCACATGGTCTAACAGGGTGCTCTAGCCAAATCTTCAGAAACTCCTCTAGAGAGAGATAAGGGCAGAGCACCCGCTCTAATGCCGGAAGCATCTGCTCCGGATTAGGCGATCTGTGGTTCTTGGAGCGAGCTGTACGCTCCAAAGCTGGAGTTGAAAGCCCTCCCAGCTGGGCTCAGTTATGCATTTCTTGGTCCTAACTCTACATACCCTGTAATAATTAATGCTGATTTGAAGAATATCGAGGTTACCTTGCTTTTGTGCGAATTGAGAAAATACAGGAAGGTTTTAGGGTATTCATTGGATGATATCACCGATATTTCCCTAGACCTTTGCATGCATAGAATACACCTAGAAGATGAATCAATGACTTCTGTCGAGCATCAGAGACGGTTAAACCCGAATCTAAAGGATATCGTCAAGAAAGAGATAACGAAACTTCTAGAGGCTGGTGTAATCTATGCTATCTTCGACAGCAAATGGGGCAGTCCTATGCATGTAGTACCTAAGAAGAGAGGCATCACAGTGGTGAAAAATGATAGGAATGAACTGATACCAACTAAGACGGTAACCGGACATACGATGTGCATAGATTATAGGAAATTGAATGCTGCAACTCGTAAGGATCATTTTCTACTTCTTTTTATTGATCAAATGCTTGAACGCTTAGCTAATCATCTTTATTACTGTTTCTTAGATGGTTATTGAGGTTTCTTCCAGATCCCCATCCATCCGGACGACCAAGAGAAGACGACATTCACTTGTCCATACAGCACCTTCGCATACCACAAGATACCGTTCGGTTTGTGTAACGCTCCAGCAACCTTCCAACGTTGCATGATGTTCATCTTTACTGACCTCATTGAGGATATTATGGAGGTTTTTATAGATGATTTTTCTGTGTATGGAAGTTTTTTTTCAGTGTGTTTGTCGAATTTGTGCAGGGTTTTGCAAAGGTGTAAGGAGAAACACCTTGTTCTCAACTGGGAGTAGTGTCACTTCATGGTGCGAGATGGGATAGTGCTCGGACACAAGATATCCGAAAAAGGTATTGAAGTGGACAAGGCAAAGATCGAGGTGATGATGAGCTTACAGCTGCAAACTGCGGTGAAGGAGATCCGGAGTTTCCTAGGGCTTGCTAGGTTCTACCGCCGGTTCATTAAGGACTTCTCAAAGATCACTAGGCCTCTCACCAGATTGCTATGCAAGGAGGTGAAATTTGAGTTTGACAACACTTGCTTGGAAGATTTCTACTATGCGAGTCGGACTATGGATGACGCTCAGTGCAAGTACGCCACAACCGAGAAGGAGCTCCTAGAAATTGTGTTCGCCTTCGAAAATATTTGATCATATCTTGTTGGATGAAAGGTGATTGTGCACACTGACCATGTGACCCTTAAATACTTGCTAACAAAAAAGGATGCCAAGCCTAGACTTCTAAGATGGATCTTATTGTTGCAAGAATTCGATTTGGAGATTAAGGACAAGAAGGGAGCTGAAAACAGTATTGCAGATCATTTGTCTAGGATGAACATCGAAGAAAAAACACCCATGGATGATAATAGTCTGCCTGATGAACAAGTTTATGCAATCAGTATTGACAACGTCAGCGAGCACCCAGAGGAGCACCCACTCGGAGCATGTGCTCCAGAATGTTTCTTCAGTTCGGTAGAAAAGGGACACCCACCCAGTTTTCTCTGGTTTGGAGAGATACCCTACTTCTTAGCTACTGAGAAGGAACCAGAAGACTTCGTGGGAAACAAAAGGAAGAAATTTCTTCGGGACATGAAGAGGTACTTTTTGGATGAACCCTTCTTACATAAGCAATGTTCGGATGGGATATTCAGGAGGTGTGTGTCAGAAGAAGAGATACCAGAGATCATTCAGCATTGTCACAGTTCATCATAGCTGGCCACTTCGCTACTTTTAAAACTGTTTCCAAGATACTTCAATCTGGTTTTTGGTGGCCTACCATATTCCGCGATGCTCAGCGTTTTATCTCCAGGTGTGACGCTTGCCAGAGACAAGGAAACATCAGCAAACGGAATGAGATGGCTCAGAATTTTATTCTAGAAGTTGAAGTTTTTGATGTGTGGAGAATAGACTTCATGGGACCATTTCCATCCTCTTTCGGGAATGAGTATATTTTGGTTGTCGTCGATTATGTGTCCAAGTGGGTTAAAACTTTAGCAAACCCTACAAACGATGCTAGAGTGGTAGTCAAGATGTTTAAATCCATTATTTTTTTCAGGTTTGGTGTTTCGCGGATAGTGATTAGCGATGGATGTTTTCACTTCATCAACAAGGTTTTCGCGAACCTCCTAAGGGAGAATGGCGTGAAGCACAAGGTCTCGACCCCTTACCACCCTCAAACCAACAGTCAGATTGAAATCTCTAATAGGGAAATCAAGAGCATTCTGCAGAACACCATGAGCATGACAAGAAAGGATTGGGCTACAAAGTTAGATGATGCACTTTGGGCATACTGAACCGCGTACAAGACACCTTTGGGAACCATGCCGTTTCACTTGGTGTATGGGAAGGCATGTCACCTTCCAGTTGAGCTAGAATACAAGGCGGCCTGGACAGTGAAGATGCTCAACTTTGACCTGAAGCTTGCACTTGAAAGGCGGACAATGCAGCTACACGAGTTGGAAGAAATTAGGCATATGGCCTATGATAACTCGCGGATCTACAACGAGAGAACCAAGGCATACCACGACAAGCGGATCACTCCCAGGAACTTCTCTCCTAACGATCAGGTATTATTTTTCAACTTTCGCCTTAAATTGTTCCCAGGAAAGCTAAAATCAAGGTGGTCCGGTCCATTCACCATCAAAGAGGTTAAGCTGCATGGCGTAGTAGTGTTGTTGAACACTAGAGAAGAAGAGTTTGTGGTCAATGGTCAGCGACTCAAGCCCTACCTAGCTAAGTCGTGCATTGGAGAAGGTAGATCTGCCACCTTAGGCGACCCTCCTCAAGCCTAGATGGCTAACCAAGTCTAGCTAAAGACTTAAACCAAGCGCTTGGTGGGAGGCAACCCACTGGTAAGATTCTGTACATATTTTTCAATTTTTATTTTATTACTAATTTTTGCTTTCAGTTTTTATAAAAAGAAAAAAGGGACCGGTGGCACCGCGAGCCCCCGGAAGAAGTCTGCGAGCGCATGCGCGACCAGAACAAGTTGAGGTCTAATTTCCAAGGAGTGTAACCGGCTCCACAATCTCATAACACCATGCAGAAACCCTACCTGGTAAACCGGCCTCCCACTTTCATTCCCTATTTAAATTAATTTTCTTTCTTTTTCTCTCATTCCTATCTAGATCTCTCTCTCTCTCTCTCACTCACCGCCGCACACCACATCTCGCACTCGCCTCCCTTGCTCGTGCTCTTTCCACCTCGCTCGCACTTTCCCCACCGAAGCACCACCTCCCTCAAGCCGCGCTGCACCAATCCTCGCGCTTCCACCTCGTCTTCATCACCACCGATCTCCTCACCATCATGCCTTCCAATCAACGTTTCTCGAGCACTAAGGGCAAAACTTATGCCAGTTCCTCCGCCAGTCCGGCCGTGCGTCCCATCACGCATCCGTGGCTCCACGAGGAGAACGAAGCTTTTTCCTTTCCCGATGATAGTTTACCGCCGCAGTCCTCCACCTAGTGGGACCAAAATGCATCTTTCTACTACAACAATTGCTCCAGATGAAGATCGAGCCGATGCGGTTCTTGTGTAGTGACACCCTCCGAGCATTAGGCATCTACGGAGAGGTTCAACATATCCTCTACCACGCCCAATGCATGATCTTCGCTTTGGAAGAGGATGTCCTTTTTCCGGACCTCACGCGGTATTGCTTGGCCACAGCCCGTCTCACCTACGCTAATCCGGAGAGGCTAATGTTTGAGGAGGCCACTTATTCCTTCTTTGCCGATATGAAGAAGTATAGCATCAGCATGAAGGATTTTTGCATCACATTTGGGTTCCACCATAAGGTGAAGGAGCTGACCTTTCCCAAGAAATTCTCACAGTCCGGCAGTTTTTGGGAGACCATTGCCTCTGGTCCTTACCGCTCTAACTCAGTGACCCAAATCCGTATCTGCCACTTCGCAATCCGCATATGCGCCCAGATCTTTAGCAACATGCTAATCAACCGAGATGTTGGGAACAAGGTACACCTCGCTGAGCTTTTGATGTTGTACTTGGGTTCTAACACTTTGGTAGGTGACGGACATCCGGAGAGAGTCGACGCATACCGAGCTAACCTCGGCATCCGGTTCACGGAAGTCATTTGCACCATCAAGGGTAGCTCCACCAGCGGTTCACAGCCATGGACTGAGCGTATCGGGAGCCTCCTCAACACCCTCTTCCGCCACCTCTGAGTGGATCTCTCCAATGCCACTTGTGTCACCAAGATGGAGAGGATGGATACCAACCTCTTGGTATCCTTACAGATCCTCCGTGACCCGACTACATACCGGTTCCTCGATGCCGATGGTGAGCCCCAGTTCTGTGCCCTCCCCAACAAGGCACTTACCCAGTTCCTTACGGTGGACAGCCTCGCCTTCCACCCACATCCGGATCTCCTTGGCTACACCCCCTTCCCCCGGTGTTCTTCAACACATCAACGAGCTAGCTCCTTCAGAGCTCCGCAGCACCACGTCGACGATGAAGATATGTCTGCCCCATGCCTCGCGTTGCCTCACTACGGTACCGCCACGCAAGGCGAGTTTGAGCTTCTGCCCATCTCCGATGATCCTAGTACTAGTGAGTACAGGTGATAGATGATAACCTCTCAGCGAAAGAACAACAGCCTCATGCAGTGGATCATGCAGACGTTGGCCCAAGGATGCTGCCACCGCACAGCAGCTGCAGATGCTCAGCCTTACCCCTCGCCCAGCACGTCCGACAGCAACCAGCCTCGGAGGCGGAGGAGGAGGAGAGTCAGCGGCGATGGCCCGGATACCACTTCAACGCGATGACTTTTTCTCTTATTTTCTTTTCACCATTGTATTATCCATTATTATTTTCTTTTGGTTTTTTGAGTAATCCCTTAGTTCTTTTTCACAACAAAGACGGTGTGATTTAAGTCCAGGAGAGAGGTCCGTTGCTAATTTATTTTCTTTTCTTTGAGTCTTATTTTTCATATTTTTATTTAGTATCTTTGTTTAAATCTGAATCAAGTGCAGCTGCTTCCTTTCTTTTATTTTATCGAGTCAGTGTCAGAAGCAGCTGCTGCATTTTCCTTTTATTGAGTCAGTTTGTTCGAGTTATATGGGCGAAAAATATCATTTATGGGAATTGAGAATCTATGATGCATTTAAACCATTGTGAATTTTTGACTACCTTTCTACTGACTCTCACTACAGAACCATGAGTACAAGGACAAGCCAGAACCATCCCGCACTCGGATTTCTCCCTCTCCAAAATGATATCCTCTTAGTAATATTTATTCGAAAAGCAATAACTCTACTCTATTTGGACTTAATTTGAACTTTAACTCTTCTCATTCAAGGCATTAGACTAGGGGAACGAAACCAATATTCAGAACTTATTATTATTTTTGCCACTCTTGCTGATCCTGAATAGCTAGCTCATTTTTAGCTAGTCCCTTCCAAGCACCTCACCTTCTTTCTAGACCTCTTGCATTCTTGTGTTTTTAATCTTATATGTGTAGACAGGCGCAAAAGGGTAGGAGAAAAGGACTGATGCAACCTCTAACCCGCTCTGCTGAAGACTACTAAGTAGAAGACGGAAGAATAAAATCATCAGCTGGAGCACCTGATCTAGAAAAGCGGAGCACCTGCTCCGAACACATGCTCCGGGCAAATTTCTGAAAAATAGAAGAGGCATTTTCTAATGAGTGTGCACTTGGATATGATCACTTTCATTCAAAATATTCGTGTTCAGGGGATACATACGTATGTAGAGCCCTCTTTATTCCAAAAAAAAAAAAACACAAAAAAATGAATGAACGAAGAGTGGTGAATTCAGTAACTCAAAAATGTACCCCTGAACATGTCATCAGACCCAAGGAAGAGTAGAGTATCAAGAAGAAGAGGAGTTTTGTTTCAAAAAGAAGAAGGGAGTGGTTAGAGGTTGTGGACATCACTAGTCTATTTCTCCTATCATTTTGTGCTATGTCTAGCACCCACCAAAAAAGTTCGGTAACCCTAAACACTCTGAGCTCCACCATTAAATTAGCCTCCTTATTACCAAGATTTGATTCTTTTATCTAATACCTGAAAATGAGGAGCCACGCCACGCCACCACTTAATTTATGTAGAGAGTTATTGTCTGGATGATGAACTTTTCTGTGTTTGAGATTCAGTTATGGAACAGGGCTGGTCGAAGATCCTGGGTGAGTTTTTGGTAAGAACTTGTTTCTCGTGTTATGAAGTGTGTGGTCTGGAGATTGTGGTTGATGTCACGGTTTTCTAAGGTTCACCTAATCCCTGCGCTACCCCTCTTTACCTTCTTTGATTCTCGCCTGTTTGAGGACAAACACAGGTCTAAGTCCGGGGGAGTTGATATATGATAATTTTTGCCCATATTTACTAATGTTTTCCAGTCCATTTTAGTGTCTTTCGAGTCGTTTTTGAGTCTTATCAGGTCAGAATGAAGTCTTGTAGCATGGATTGGATGGACTAGAGCTAAATAGGCTTTTGGAGCGAAAAGGAGTGGATTTGCAACAAAAGGGCCGAATTCACACGCGAGCAGGTGCTCCAGTCGAATTTAATGCTTAGATTAAACTGATCACTTAGTCTATGATTTCAGGTTAAACTTATTCATGAGAGTGCTCTAGGTTGCTAGAAAGACATTGGTGAGCAATCAGACCATAGACAACGAGAGTTGGTGCGGCTGAGTGTGAACATATTGAACCCATTCGTTAATGCGTATCTGCATCTCTAGGTCCAAACGAGAGTTTATGTATTTAGGTTGTTAGATAAAGTTGTCAGCACCACGAGAGTGGATCGGTCTTACTTTTATGTTTGAGTTCTGAACCCGTACTGAATTAGATCCTGAATAGTTGCTAAAGTTTTCATCTCTGAATCACCAGCGAATTATCCTGATCTAGTGCTTTTCTTTATTAATTTTACACCGCTTTGTTTACTCGCAATTCTGTTACAAAACCAACCACCATATTTTGTCTTAGCTTTATTTACAAATCTCAGAAATTCAGTGTAACCTTGGTCTCTGTGGATTCGATCCCTTATATACTACTGCGATTGTCTGTGCACTTGCAAAATTTATTTGGGTTAAAACACTATGTATCAGACGCCTCTAGAACATTTATATCATTATTAGACCCTGGTAGACCAAATTATGCATGCCAAATCCAAAGATCATAATCGGCTACAGCTTCAAGAATAATAGTAGGAGATCCACTATGACCAGCATATTGTCCTCCCCAAGCTGTTGGGCAGTTTTTCCATTTCCAATGCATACAATCTAGACTACCCAACATACATGGAAATCCTCGGCGTTCACCAATGTGGAGTAGTCGTGCAACATCATTAGTGTCAGGTGATCGAAGATAGCGGCTTGCAAACACCTCGACAATAGCACAGCAAAATAGCTTCAAGCTTTCTAGAGCTGTAGACTCTCCTATTTTGATATACTCATCGGTGGAATCCGCCGGTAAACTATACGCCAACATTCGAAATACAGCAGTTATTTTTTGCAAACCAAACAATCCTAATTTGCCGACTCCATCTCTTCGTTAGACAAAGTAATTGTCATGTCTTTGTATAGCATCATGAATACGAAGAAACAAAAGACGGCTCATCCGAAATCTTCATCGGAACATTGCCTCAGGAAACAAAGGATTCTAAAAAAAATAAAAAATTTAAATTTCCCGATCACGGTTGATAACTATATGCCCAGGAATAGAACCACCATGAGATCCTTCATTAAGTAGTTGTTGGGTGATGAGAAAGTTGTTGTTTGCAGTAATTTGGCATACTACTTGCTTTTCTATATCATCGTAATTATCATCATTTGAAGATGACGAAGAAGAAGAAAAAGATGGTATATGAGATAAAATTTT
>CM051377.1:8588716-8713716 GCA_028015245.1 Cardamine occulta | reverse complement strand
TTTTATTAAAATTTTTTTTAAAAAAAAAAAAAAAATTTTGGTGAGATATATCTTATTTTACAAACATGATATCCATTTTATAGTATAAGCAAATCAATCTACGCCGTTTAATTTTTTGATGAAGATCTAACAGTTGCATTGATTAGTCACCTCATGTCTTATATCTTTATTATCTTATCAGAAAAATCTGCATCAACCTAAACCGTTTATTTTTTTTTATCAAGATCTAACCGTTGCATTGATTAGTCACTTCATGTCTTATATCTTTATTATCTTATCGGAAAAATCTGCATCAATCTAAACCATTTTTTTTTTATCAAGAACTAACCGTTGCATTGATTAGTCAGACCAAATATTTACTCTATTGGTCTGCATTTTTGTGTCTTCTACCAAAACCCTCCGGACAAATAGTAAAAGTCATACCAAAGTGTGTTTCTTCTGTATTTCTCTTACGATGGCAATCCGAGTACTCTCTTTTTATTGGTTGAAATTATTTTGGAATATCTATAAATATCAAGACTACACAACTATTTTTTTCACCATTTCTCATCATCTCAATTCACTTCCAAAAAAAAATACCAAATTTTTTTTCTTTTATCATTTCCCAATTTTCAAAATTTCATCCATCCACCAATTTCATCTACATTCATTCATCCACGTTAGTTTGGTAAATTTTTATAAATATATTTTCTTATTTTTTTTATATAACTCATAATTTTTTAATGTTTAGATTAGAGGAAAGTTACCTAATATAATGATAAATTTGATGAACATTCAACTAATGTTGTTGTAAAATGAGTTCTACTTTTTATGTTTATACTAGTTGATAGTGTGCAAAATGAGTTATTTTTTTATTTAATGATGTTATTTTCTTCTAACATTTTAATTTCTGTTTTTCTTAAAAAGCAGGTAAATAGACGAGTCAATTGTAGCAGCAGTAGTGATTCTAAGGTCTCAGAAGAAATAGCAAGCAAAAGTAGGTTCACTCTCTAATTTTACAGTATATTCATATATTATACAACTTTTGAGATTTTTTCATGTATATTAGGAATAGACACAAGAAATTTTTAAAAAAAAAGATATTTCTAAATTCTAACATTAGGTCTATGAATGGTTTTTACTACACATATGTATTATATTCCTGAAGAAGAAAAAGTATTGATTGAATTGTACGATGAAGTGTTGGCTTTAAATAATTATATGTTTAAGGATCTAGGACAACCAGGTCGAACTTATATTGTTCGTAAGTTCAACAAAAAATTAAATGAAAACATGAAGTGGGATGAATTGAAACGAAAATTCGATGAGTGGAAAAAATAATATAAATTATGGGTATTTTTACAAAGAAAGACTGGTATCTCGGTAGATTCTATTACAGGCAAAATTGAAGCTTCAGATGATTGGTGGGAAGATCGCATAAAGGTGATTAATTTTCTCAATGGAGTCTCTAACAAAATGTACAAGATATGGTATTGATACTGAGACTCCTCAACCACGTGAATCAAGTGGGCCCTCGTCTAGTGGTAGTATCTCAGCTAGTAGTAGTCAAACATCGCAAAGTATACAGATTAATCCACCGGTTCAAGAATTCCACCCTCCAAGAACCCAAGCAGGATCTTCACAAACAGACTTTTGAGGGTTAGGATTTTCTAGGTTTCCACAAGGAGAATATCCTGGTCTTGGTTTTGCAAATAAGTCTCCAGCTGGTCAAATTTTTCAAACACCAGGCGGAGGAGGATTATTTAACATTTTCGGACAAAGCGAGCCATCTACATCTCAATATCCTCCAACCTACGAGGTTTCAGCCCATCAAGCTCGTTATAACAACCGTATGAACACATTTGATCAAGATGATGATGGAGAAGATGATGATGAAGATGAATACTAGTCTTTGTGAAATTGATGTGGAATTATCTTTGTGAAATTGATGTTTTTTATTAGAGTATTTAAATTATTTTTGTGAAATTGATGTTTTTCATTAGAGTTTTTTTTGTATCTTTTTGAAATTGATGATTAGATTTGAACACTTATGTAATATTATACGTTTTACTATATTTTCAGGTTTTGCGGATTGGTCAATTACAATCACAAAGAATCCACAATTTATCTGAAGCAGAAAGATTTAAATTGTGGACTTTGGAAAATGAGCAGATGGGAGACTTATTTATACAACCCACTTTTCATTATTATGAGCGGTATTTCCATAGAGGACCATACCGAACTGGTGGAGTTTTAGGATGGCAGAATCTCCGAAACCGTATTCAAAGTGACAGCGCTGCATGTCTCCAACTATTAAGAATGTCATTTGCTGCCTTTACAGAATTGTGCAACACTCTGAATCTGAATTATGGTTTACAACCCACATTGAATGTTAGTGTTAAGGAGAGTGTTGCTATCTTTCTTTGAGTGTGTGGGCACAATGAAGTTCAACGTGATATTGGTTTACGATTTGGACGGAACCAAGAGACTGTGAAGAGGAAATTTGGTGAAATGTTAAGAGCTACTAAGTTGCTTGCCTTTGACTACATAAAAACACCTACGATACAAGAACTACACATGATTCCACAAAATCTCCAAGCGGAACGATGATACTGGCCATTTTTTAGTGGATTTGTTGGGGCAATAGATTGTACTCATGTACGTGTTAAAGTTCCACCTCAATTGCAAGCCATGTATTGGAGTCATCATGACAAAACAAGCTTCAACGTAATGGCATTATGTGATATGAATATGTTATTCACTTATGTTTGGAACGGAATACCGGGTTCATGTCATGACACAAGAGTGCTCTCACTTGCACAAGATGGTGATTCTGAATTTCTTTTACCTCCTGGAGACAAGTATTATGTGGTAGATTCAGGATATGCAAATAAGCAAGGCTTCCTAGCTCCCTATAGATCAACACGAAATCGCGTTTTAAGGTACCACTTGTCACAGTTCAACAATGGTCTTCCTCCAAGGAATAAGGAAGAGTTTTTTTTAACATGTCTCATGCATCTTTACGTTCCATTATTGAACGAACTTTTGAAGTGTGGAAGAAAAAATGGATGATTCTTAGGGATGATCCTAGATATGGTTTGGAGGTGCAGAAGAGAGTGATTCTCACCATGATGGGGCTCCATAACTTTATCAGAATTTCAAACTTTTCTGATACAGATTTTTTGAAGATTCTTAGGAAATGCATACAGAAAATGAGGAAAATGATTCAAATGAGCACGAGGAAGCCGAGAGAGCAGATCAACAATATATGGCAAATCAAAATAATATATTTCAATTTTGTAAGATATATTGGTAAATAGATTTTAATTTTATAGTTATATTTTATAAGATATATGAGTATTATTATAAAAATGTTAAAATTAAAGTCGGATCAGTATACATTTTGTTTCACCATTCAATGTAGTACGATCTATTGCATACCATTATGTTATCTACTGCAGACGGTGGTATGCTGCATACTAGAGTATGCACTTGAGCATACCAAAATGTTAGTACGATATATTTGTTGAACTGCATACCGAGCAACCATTCATAGCCCATATGAGCAACGGGCGGCTAAAAGGCAAATTAGATTTTGCACAGAACCAAATCTTCTTATACATGCATATATGACAGGTTCTGTTTTTCTTATGTAATAAATCTATGATAGGTTGTTAAGACATTTCATTACTTTTGAATAATTGATCATGTGCAAAAAAATTTAATATATATTTTCTTTTTTGGGCTAGCTTTTGATATTCATGTCTTTGAAATAAAATCTTAGGGGGTGTATTGGATAAATAATTTGGAGAGATTTGAGTTTTAATGAGATTTGAGATGATTTGGTTAAATTTTGGTGAATTAGGAATTTTGTTATTAAATTCTTTGAAATTTCACCTAAAACCATAGAATTTTGATTTTTGTAATTTTAACTAAAAAATCTCTGAAATCTCAGGTGAAATTTTAAAATCCAATTATTAAGATGTTTTCAATAACAATGAATTTGATTGTACATTTTAAAATTATTAATTTAATAACACTGAATTTTAAAAAATATTTTAAAATTTATGGTCCAACTGGTTCAAAAATGATATTTTTCAGATGAAAACAAAATTATTCCGGTTTGAAGATTTCGCTAAACTTTTGTACTTTTGTCCTCTTATGTTAGTTCCTCTATGTATGGAGACGGTCCATTGTTTCATTTACATCATCGAATGATATCGTATTTTTTATCCAAGAAAATAACTACGCAAAATTAATGGAAAAGTTGTACCATAAATGCATCAAAGTCTAGAAAGGTACAACCGTTAAGTTTCAGGTATACGTAGATAATTATACAACCTGAACTGCACATTAGAGATATATATATTCCTAGAAGCAATCTGATAAATTGTTAAACCCACTTAAACAAGAGTCACGCAACCAAGTGTTAACCAACCTCAGACCGATCATGTATCATGGGATTGATCTTTCTCGATGAAGTCCAACGCTTGATCCTTTGAAATAACATTCACAACACTCACTCTGTTTTTATGGAATACGCCATATATCTTATCCGCAACTTTCACTAGCTCGGGACGGAACGTTGTCGTTATGAACTGCGTGCCATAATCATCAGCTAGACGACGTAATCATGTTTCCCACTGCGGTTCGATACTGAGGATCAAGTGCTGCATCAATCTCATCAAATAGATAGAATGGTGCAGTATCGCATCGCTGGATAGCAAAGATTAACGCCAGGGCAACAACGGTCTTTTGGCCTCCCGATAACTGTTTCATTGATTGTGTCTCCCCTTGACCAGTAAAGGAGACCTACCAAACAAGTACCAACTATGATCAAACAAGTGATTATGATATTACCTTTCTTTATATGTAGTGTCCACGAGTGTTTACATACCTTGACTTTTACACCAACGTATTTCTCAAGCCTTCCTCCGTCTGCGTTAGCTTCATGACTTTCATCATCGTCATCGTCGTCATCGTCATCACGATCCTGAATATGTATGCAAAATGTTTCATGTCCACCCAACAAATTAGTAAAGAGATCACACAAACTTTACACAGAGGCAAGAATCAGTCAAAAGACAATAGTGCAGATACTACTGGTAGTTTTACGTAATTCCTTTGAGAAGACAAAGTAAAGGTTTAAGTGAAAAGTTAAATAGGAAACACAATGCATTGGACAACAATGAAATACGAGAAAACCATTAGAACTCTAAATTTATCTCATTCAATTGAACTCTGATATTTAGCTAACTATTTTATAATGGAAAATACAAACAAGGAATTCAAAGTAATCAAGAGATAGAGAACGTGTTATCGAGAAGAGGGAAGTAGAAACATGCCTTTAACCTCTGCATGATAAGGTCACCATATCCACCCTGTACAAGCTCAGAGAATACATCCCGGAAGTGATGTGCAACCCCTTTGAAAGTACGTTCTATAGATTCGTCTTTCCGCTGATCCAGATTAGTAATTAGTTCTTTGATTTTCTGCAAAAATTGTCAAATGTGTCAGATAAGTTCTACTTTCTACATAGAATTTGGTAAAGAGTATGAAACCTCCCAATATTTACCTCATCTCCTGCATCAAGCTCTGCTTGCCGTTTCTGAAGTTCTTCTCGTTGTTCTGTGAAGTTTACATATTGATCAAGCGCTTTCTTGTTTACATGGCTGAATTGTTGCAGCTGTTCACTGCACCGGTGTAGCATCTTCTGCAGCTCCTTGATATTTTTTCGTTTATACCTAAAATATTCCATAGCTTATACATATGATAGAAGTTCTAGAACAAAAATCTCAGGACATATAACAGTTACCGCTGATGCGACTACGAACCTACTGGACAAGTAATTAGAAAAATGGAAATTAAGGACAGTGTTACTGTAAAAGTTCCATTAAATTGAGAGTGCCAAAATGGCTGGATGCAGGACCAATATAAAAGAGAAGCAAACTTACGTGTCAAAAGCGTCAGACGACAATGGACCCAATCCCCTAATCTTCTTCGTATACTCTTCTTGCTTAGCAAGGAGTGAGTTGCGTATGCTAAATAGGTCCTCCAACGTTTTACCTACATCTTGCACTGTCCGATCACATTCATCTTCCAATGTCTGAGAGAACAAGAAACTTTTGTCAGATACCTATAGGAAAAACGATAATCTCTTAATTTGCAGATTATACTACCTTTAACTTTGCTTTCTCATCTTTAATTTTCTTGACTTTCTTTGTCTTCTCATCAATGCTGTCACAGAGACCTAAAACCACGAAATGGCAGTGAGTGTACTCATGTAAATAGTAAAAGACCAATCTCAAGCAATGTCAAGTAAAGTATATCAGAATGTTAGTGACCCACTTTTGAGCTCTCTTTTGGCCTCATCTACCAACAACTTTGCATCATTAAGTTCTTGTGTTTTTAAGCCAGCTGAATTAGGCAAACTATCATCATCGATGGAAGCTATAGTAGCATGTAACTCATTTATTCTTCTCTTTAAGTTGGTAGCCAAATTAGTCTCCAACTCTGCTTTTCTTGTCTCCCTCTGTTTGTAATGAAAAGCACATAAATCAAACTTATTCAAACAAAAGACTTAGAAAAGAAAGCACACAAATCAGAAATCAATTCAAAGAAAAAACATTGAAACTATTTCTTTTTTTTTTTTTCACCACCAACCTCAATGCGATCATTCTTGTAAGCAAGAAGTTTTTCCTTAAGATCTTTAATTTCAGGGTTTAATCGCGACAACTGCTCCCTTTCTTCTGGAGTTAGGTGATCCACAAGTTCTGTTCCCATTTCAGCTTCTTTCATGGACATGCTAGATCTAAGCTGATCAATTCGTGTTCTAATATCACTTAGTGATTTCTCCTGTAAACAGATGAAGAAAATTAGATATTCACAGCATGGGGGAACAATATAATTAAAATTGAAGACCACTCCAAAAAATGAATTAAGGCAAAAAAAAGGCATAAAATAATGGTACCTTGTTTTCAAGGGCCTTGTGTATAGCCTGTTTCTGCTTATTTGCGTTAGCTATCTCTTGCTTAAGTTGCTCCACCTGTAATTTGCAATGCGTCCAATCTGCTTCAAGTCTCTGCTGCTCAGTAACAAGCTTTGTGATCTGCTGATCTATCCGTGAGACAAGTTAAGTAAACGCTATGAATGGAGAACTATTGGCATGGGGAATGAGGAGAAAAAAAGACACACTCAAACACACATCAATAAAACAAAATGATATAGTTGATAAGAAAGCCAAATGCAATAACAAATAAACCACAGCTAGTTATGGAAAGGATATCTTGCAGCTGCCTTTTAACATCATCCAAAACCTTCTCCTTCACATTTATAGACTTAGTATTTTGTATTATGATATTCATGAATCTTAATTTTGATCGCCTGTGGTCATAGAATCCACCGGTCATACCACCCTTTCTACTCACCTGGTCACCTGTCATGGCACATCAGAGCCTTCAGGTATCAAACACATGTTCAAATGGAAAGTAAAGTGAATATAAAAATAATTTCAGTTCCAACCTTCCATAGTTATGCAATCAAGGCCATCATTCTTGGCAACTCTTGTTGCCGCATTCAAATCACAGCATACTACAGTTCTAGCAAAAACCTACATCAAGACACATTACGATATAATGACATTAACATAAACACAAAAGCATATAGTTCCATCAAAGGTGCCTATATATTTAAATAAGTGGGTCATTTGAGAACAGAAAGGCACATAAAAAAGCTCGGAAGGTGACAAGTAATTGCTGGGCATAAAGGTGGTGGACAGAGAACAAAAGGAACACCTGACCAAATGCTGGTGCAAACTTAGAGTCAAACTTTAACTTTTTCAGCAGTGGTATTGCATCAGAAGTAGTTTTGGATAGTTTACGTGAGGCGCCTTCACCCGATTCAGAGGTATGAAGGTCACTCGTCCACCCTTTAGAGAATTCAGGTGTCTAATTATCTTGGTTGAAACATCATCATTCTCAACAACCACGTGAAATAGGCTGGTCATAGAACAAGAAATCACAAGAGCAGATCATAAGGTAAAAAGTAGAGTCACATATGATAATTGTAGCTATGAGGTAAATTTCAGCAGGTTTCCCCCATACCTGTTTCCAGCAGTGACTTCAACTGCAGTGAAAAACTTTTCATCGCAATCAACCAACTCAACAAGTGGACCAAAAACTCCATTGATCATATTCTCTGAGCAAATACGTCGAATAGAGCTCAGCCCTCGCCTTACATCCTGCGACAGTGAATGGACTGAGTTACCAGAAACGAAAACTGAAAATGGCAATCAAGTTACATCAACCCAACATAAATGTAAGGTCAGCACATTGCTTGTCAACTTCGAACTAAGCCGAAAGGACTTGGATGGATCTAGTATATCAACTACTCTTAAAAATTTAACATTTTCCCTCCATATAACTGTCAGCAACAAGAAAAGGTATACCAAAAGCCAATCACTTACTCCTGGAGTTGCATGATCAAGGTTTTTCTTTGCCCGTTCAAGTTCTGTTTTCAACTTCTCAAGCTCAGAAGAAAGTTGATTTTCTTCTCCCCATTTTTCCCTGTGTTAACAAATATTATGTTATATCAAAAAGTTGTCTACTATCTTTACATGTATTTGAAATGACAGCAATTCTTACTTTCTTTTTCTCTGTTCTTCATCTCTCTCCCTCTTTTTAATATTGAATAGTTCATGGGACTTGGAAATTTGAGATTCCAGTTCACCAATTTCAACTTCATGTTTCTTGATGTGTGCATCACGCTCTGTCAAATCAGTATTGAGGCGAAGAATTTCATCCTCAAGTTTTTGCTCCTAGAATAGAAAGAACAGGTCAGATCACCAATCATATCAACTGATTCCATATATTCGCTGCAAAACATGAAACTATAGAGAGATCTAAATGCTATAGAAATACACAAGATATGACCAGTTTTATCCTTTCAACGTTAAAACATTGTGTGATCATATGATCTAATTATGCTACGATGCATCTTTCATATATACTCACTTGAACCATATTTGAGTCTAGAACACGTTTGAGATCTTCAATCTCCTTCCTAAGCCATTTGTCTCGAGCAGCCTTATTTGAAAATTGAGTTGCTCGGCCCTGTTTTTGATAAAGAATGCTAAGCTTTTTTTCCAACTCCGCGATTCTGTAAGAAAAAAACATAAACAATAGTTATCAATGTAAGACGACCCTAATGAAAAGGAAAAAAAGTATCTGAATTTGCATCATCAGAGCCAAACAGCAGAACTCCCCCATTTTATCTCAATACCTAAGCTTTTACCCGATATGATCATCATATCTTTCTAGGGTATCAATACTATTTCTTGAATTACTTCCCTCAAACAGGAGGCCTATTGCAACATACAACCCACTCATTTTCAGCATGAACAAAGCTATTTCAGCATTACTTTGACATTATATGCATATACCTTTTTGTTGTCTCCTTCTCCTTGTCAACTTGACTTTCATACAAAGGATTAATCACCTCCAGTTCCTTCAAAGAATCCTGCATTTCTCTTTCCACCACATTAAGTTGCTCAAGTGCATCATTCTGCAAGCCATAGTACTCCATTAGTGCACATTATCTATATATGTATAAAATTAAATAGACATTCATTTGCAGATATGCAACTTCTCTATCAAAGTTTTTCTACAAATTTGAGTGAGTATCAGCTTGCGACCAAATGAGTCGCCACCAAGTTAGTAGTACCTTAGACTGGATATTTCCAGAAATACGATCCTCAAAGTCCTTCACATCAAGCTCCAGCTTTGTCTTCTTCTTAATAGCTTCAGTTTGTTGTTCTTCAACAGATTCTTTTTCCTTGTATAATGTCTGGAGCTCTTTTGTCAGTCCTTTCAGCGACTCATCTAAGCTCTTGGAGTCGTCACGGGCCTTCTCAATTCTATCATACATTTTTGTAGAATCTTCAGATGCCTTAGTTCGTTCAACTTCTACCTAAATCATGAATAAAATGCCCAATTGTAGATAAGGTAAAGGTTAGGATTGACTGAACAGTAAAATAATAAAATAACATTTGTTCAGAGAAGATCAGAAGCACAGAGTCTACTAGAGGCCAATAAAACATTAGAATTTAAGTTGCACCAGTAACAGAGACCAAAAATGTTTAAATCATAAGCAACATCAAATTCACTGAACAAACAATAGAGACAACATTCAAAACATATGCCTAATTATATTGGCTAACCTGTTCTAGTTTCTCCCGAGTATCACGAAGCTCTTTGTCATATATGGTGTATTCCAGTGATTTTCTCTGCTTGTCAAGTTGTTGATATTTTCTGAGTTCTTCTTTCTCTTCGTCCAATTCCCTTAGTCTTTCATCTAAGTATTGAACAACTTGGATGATCTGCTTTCGTTTATTCCCTGGGATAGAAGTCATTTGGCAGTATTAGATTTTTAAGGTAGCCATGCATGCATTCGTCTGAAAATAAAAGAGGTTCCACTATTACTGCAGATTGATAACTTGCCTGTTTCTTGCATAATTTTTAAACTTTCACGGCGCCTCTCCTCATAAACACGGGTACCACCAATTTCTTTTAGCAGATCCAGCCGTTCTGTGTCTTTCATCAGTGTCAACGAGGCTATCTACAAATGTACCACACAAAAAAAAAAGGTGTTTTAAATGTAGAATATGTTAATCCAAATGTATTTTCTCTAACAGGAGCTTACCTTTCCTTGTTGAACAACATAGTAAGGATTGGAACGAGAAAATCCAGCACTTTCTAATAAATTCATAACTTCGTTTTTTCTGCAATTTTTGTTAAACAACTTGTCAACCATCCACAAAATAAGGCAAGGGAAAAGAGTGTACAAACTTAAGGAAAAAGTACGCACGAAATGTGTTTCCCGTCCAAGTAATATTCATCCTTCTTCAGATTAATTGTTCGACGCAAGCGAATTTCTTCCTTATCAACCTAGTGGAGAAAGCCACAGATCATGAGAACAACTGAAATATTACCAGTTGTGAAACTACTTTGCATTGAGGAATAGAAAGGATATGCTGGATTACAAGGATTCCAACTGCCTTAGACTTTTAATATTAATTTGTATAGCACCGAAGTATGTTCTGATACTACTAGATTTCCATAGGTGCGGCTAAGATATACACATTTATGACTTAAGAAAAACACATCCTAAAAATAGCAAAGAAAAAGATGACGGTGTTATTAACCTATATCAACCTGTCCACTAATATTTCCCAGCTTAGTAACACAGTTTTTCAGCTTCTAGCTGACAGAGATATTAGCAGATGGAAATACTACGATTCAACATCAACAACAAACATGAACACCTATTACATCAAAGAAAAGAAACCAGTCCATCACAATTTCCAGATAGAACAAATTTTAGGTAACGGACTAATTACCGGGATGCGGTTGTCACGATTATCAAACACAATCTCCACAAACGCAGACGCAACTTGATGACCAGCACCTTCCTGTCCAATAATAGGCTCAGAGTTAAAAGAAAATTCAGGATAAAATAAAAGCACTCAACAAAGTAACTTTGAAGCCTGAGACAAATTTATTAACATACATGGAGTAATGCATGCCTATCTTCACCCCGCAGATTTTGGAAGAGGTCACTCAATACAAAACGAATTGCTGCATCCAAAACCAAGAATTCACTTAGAATCAAAAATTAGAAAAATGTGTTTAAAAAGGAGAAAGATCAGAAGATGATCAAGAAGGCTCAATCTCACCATGGAAGAAATTGCTTTTCCCAGACCCATTTGCTCCAACTATATTCAATAAGTTTCATCAACAGGAACAAAGAGATGATCAGTTTCATCAAGAAGTTTAGACTCCAATCAAAAAGACCTGCAACGAACCACAGATCCAGAAACTACAAAGAACAATGGAATCAAAGAGGTTCACGAAGAGAGACATTACCAACACAGTTAACCTTGTGGCTAAAATCCTCAGTAGCAATTTGTTCTTTGTAGCTCTTAAATCCTTCGATTATAACCTAATTCGAACCACAGAAAAAAAATTCAAATAGAGATTTACCAGATGAACAGAAGTTCCAATTACAATTAGAGGAAGAAAAAAATCTTACCAGCTTGATATACATAGCGAAAGCTCAACAAGCTACTCGCACCTGTCAAAATCAACACCAATCCCGAAGATTATTAGGTCAAGCGAAACAGATAAATCAAAGATTAAACTCGAAGAGAATCAAAACCCTAATTTCGCTACGCAACACATAGTAGAGACAAAAGAAGTGAATAAGAAGTTGAATTCTAGGGTTTTACAATTACTGGTGGAGTAGATCGCGAAAACGATGACGGAGGAGAAGTTTAACACTAAGGAAGAAGAAGAAGAAGAAGAAGAAGAAGAAGAAAAAGAAGAAGAAGAAGATGAGTCTCTACAGAAACTTACCCAGTTAGGTTTGTTCACAGAGAGAAGATAATGGAGAAAGCTCGAAGTTGGAAAAAAAATGGAGGCAAAGTATAAAAGAAATGACCGGGAAAATAAAAAATCAGCCCTAAAAAACTAGAACTGGAAATGAGATATGGTAGGTGGCAATTGGCAAATACTAGTAACATTTTTTGTTTTTTTGGTCTAACAGAGGATATAAAAAGAAAAAATGACATATATGTATAAATATAAGGGAAAAATATAGAAACATGCAAACAACTAGGTTTGGACATTCGAGTTTCAGATCGGATTCGATTCAGATTTTTTTGGATTCAAGTAATTCGAATAGAAGACTTTGGTATCCGTTTGGGTTTTATGATTATTCGGTTTAGGTAGGTGCGAGTTCAGATCCGTTTCAATTCGGTTTTTAGATTTTAAAAATCCATTAATTTGTTCAAATTAAAATTTGGTTCAATGTTAATAAAAGTTAGTTCAGTTTTAATAAAAATTGGTTAAAATTTGTAAAAATGTATAATTTTAAAAAAATATAACTAAACATTTTCGGATATTTAGATTATTTAGAATATTTTTTGTTATTTGGTATTTTTGTGTATAAAATTATAACTAAATATAACTAATATTTTAGATATATAATTTTATTTCGGGTTTTCGGTTATACTTTTTGGTTAAATTCCTCGAAAGTGCGAGGTTAAATTCCTCGAAAGTGCGGAAACTCAGCCCTCCCATCGAAAGCGGCTTGAATTTTTCCCAAGCAATCCAATGAATACCCTTATTATCTTGTTTATTGCCTCACCAGAAGTTTGAGATGGCACTGCTTAGCTTTGTGCAGATATACTTAGGTAAAAGGAAGCACGACATTACATATGTCGGAAGGGTTTGTGCCACTGATTTTATAAGGATCTCTTTCCCTCCCCCCGGGAAAGGAATTTTGAAGACCATGTATATATCCGGTTGTTGAGTCTTTCTTGGGCGAAGGCAAACACATGTACTTTGGATCCATGAATCTTCTCAGGTAGTCCTAGATAGGTACCCATCCCCCTCTCTTGGGTAATTCCCAAGATTTGTTTGATGTTTTCCTTTGTCTCCGCTCTAACCTCTGTCCCGAACATGATGGAGGACTTAGAAGAATTAATTTGCTGTCACGAACCCTCTCCGTAAAGCAAGAGGATATTTAGAATTTTTGTATTTTGTTGTGGATCAGCCTTGCAGAAGAAGAGACTATCATCAGCGAATAAAATGTGTGATACAGGCGGGCATGCTCTAGACAACTGAAGCCCCTTAATCCTGCCAAACCATTATGCGTTGTTTAGTTGCAATCAGAGCTTCCATACACATGATAAAAATAAAAGGTGAAAGCGGATCTCCTTGCCTAATTCCTCTTTCTGATACAATACTCCCTCTTGCCTCTCCATTAATTAGGACCTGATAGAAAAGAGGCGTCATACCATCCGGTCCTGGTGCTTTTTCCGGATTCATCTGAATTTTAGGTTACCTTCTTAAGGTACTTAGATATTAAGGTACTTAGATATGTATTTTTAAATTATTGTTATTTTATATTTCATTTATTGCAAAAAAAAATAGTTGTATATATGTATCGCAATAACCTTAAATTTATAAGTATTTATTCAGTCGATATACTCTAATTTCGATATAATAAAATCTCACAATTGTTCATCATCAATAACATGAAGTCACTAATTAGAACTTTTTAATGACATTATAGATCAATGACTTAAAGAAGAAATATAGCATTAAGTGTTTGTTGTACTAACCATGCTATTAATATATACAATGACACTAATACATTTCTAAAGTTTTATTCAAATTTTATTTTTAAAATGAGTTCTCGCGCGGATTCTGTTCCTAGTTAATATAAAGTGACGCTACAAAAAATAAAAAATAAAAATATTATAAACCTTTTCAAAAGATCCATATAAGAACTTATAAAATCACTTTTTACAAAGCTTTATAAAGTATAAAACCACAAAAATTTAACTGAGTAAAAACTGATGATAGGGAAAAAAAGAACATCAAAAAGTTGTCCCAAATAAATCTTGCCTATGAGATTTTGATCTTCCTTTGCGATGGTGATAATAATGATATTTGTTATACTTGCCGGCCAGAGAACAAAAATTCACAAAACCTGTTACGCCACCATCATTTTCGAAAGATAAACGCCGGTTTTCATATACCATAAGGTAATTAATCTTTAAAGGAATAAAATATCAAAGTGGATGTGGTGAATCGAAATAAAAGCACATAAAAAGGAAAAAACAAATATGAGAAAGGAACCGGCGGCCGAAGCCGCTGACCAAAAAACTTAAACAGTAAACTAGGGGCTTGTTGAGAAAAGCAACATTTTAGGAGGGACGGAAGTTTTTTTTTTGAACAACATAAATTTTTTTTATCTACAGCTTTGACCAAAAATTTATACTGTGTGGTATGTTCTCCACTGAGCAAGAAAAGTGCATGATGATAGAAATATATATTTTTGCTTAAGAAAAAGATAGAAATATTTTTATCTACACCTACCAAACGAAAAAATTGGTTTATATGTAACTAGAATCTGATCCGCATGGACATACGGGGTTATATTTGTAAGACGAACTTATTTGGTGTTTAAATTTACTATATAATTTAGTTGTAAATGTGTTTGGCAAAACAAGATTAGTTGTACATGTTAAGTGATATTATATGTATATTCCTAAACTAATCAAAATATTTCTAAGAGTTTGATTAGAGGTGTTAAATCGGATTTGGATTCGGTTTTAGTCAATTTGTGTTATTTCAGTATATAACCTAGGCATATCCATTTTGGAACGGAAAACCATCTTGTCCAATATCTATCAAAATAACGTTAAATATAAGTTTGATGAAAAAATTTGAAAATTTTTTTTTGAAGACAAATAAACGTAAGAATATATTACTGAAACATATAAATATCATGAGTTATAATAAAAGCATAAATTAAACACAATCATTTTTAGGAAGAAGAGTCATCCATATGATTGGGGAGGAGACAAAGCCTACCATTTTAATTAAAGAGTATACATAACCTCTCACTTCGTTAATAGATTTAAATATTACTTTTAAATTTTGAATAGACAGGGGTTTGATTGAACAGATAGTGGTTTGATTGGACTTTAAAATATTTGATCGGTTGAAGAGTGTACTCGTACGGATAACGTGTTATAAACTTTACTATAAAAGAGTGCATATATATATATATGAGTATATATATAGGTGTGTGAACATATGTTTAATATATTTAAATAAAGAAATTTTGAAAATGAGAAGATGTACTTGAGAGATATGAGGGAAAGTGTATTATTTCTTGTTCTTATTACTAAAGCTCTTGTTGTTATTGTGTTTTATTTCACATTTACATATATCATCTATTTATAGTATGTATAGGAGATTGAAGAAAGGACAAGTGGATGATGAGAAAAACAATACAATAAACATGTGTAATGTGATAAGGATAGACAAGTGTCCCATGTGTTGGAGATAGTGACAAGTGTGTGATATAGTGTCAAAGTGTGGGTAGTCACATTGAATATGTGCTTTTTTAACAAAGTTAACATATATAGGCTGTGAACGGTTGTAAGGTATGCTGCAGATCATACCAATGTCAGACCAGTATGCACTTTTTTCACCATTCACAAAATCATACCGGTACGCACTAAAGCAAACAAAAATAAACTCGTAAGGGTATGCAGTATTGTTTAAACCTCAAACCAAATATGTACTCTATTGGTTTGCATTTTTGTGTCTTCTACCAAAACCCTCCGGACGAATAGTAAAAGTCATACCAAAGTGTGTTTCTTCTGTGTTTCTCTTATGATGGCAATCCGAGTACTCTCTTTTTATTGGTTGAAATTATTTTGGAATGTCTATAAATATCAAGACTACACAACTATTTTTTTTTACCATTTCTCATCATCGCAAATCACTTCCGAAAAAAAACCAAATTTTTTTTCTTTTATCATTTCCCAATTTTCAAAATTTCATCCATCCACCAATTTCATCTACATTAATTCATCTACATTAATTCATCTACATTAGTTTGGTAAATTTTTATAAATATATTTTCTTATTTTTTATATATAATTCATAATTTTTTAATGTTTAGATTAGAAGAAAATTACCTAATATAATGATAAATTTGATGAACATTCAACTAATGTTGTTGTAAATGAGTTATATTATAAAACGAGTTCTCCTTTTTATACTTATACTAGTTGATACTGTGAAAAATGAGTTATTTTGTTTATTTAATGATGTTATTTTCTTCTAATATTTTAATTTCTGTTTTCTTAAAAAGCAGGTAAATAGACGAGTCAAATGTAGCAGCAGTAGTTGATTCTAAGGTCTCAGAAGAAATAGCAAGCAACAGTAGGTTCACTCTCTATTTTTACAGTATATTCATATATTATATAACTCTGAGATTTTTTCATGTGTATTAGGAATGGACACAAGAAATTAAAAAAAAAACTATATTTCTAAATTCTAACATTAAGTCTGGGAATGGTGTTTACTACACACATGTATTGTTTTTATAATCATTTATAAATTAAACCTTTTTTTATTAGTCAAGTTTCTTAAGACATGTGACTTGAAGCATATTTCATAAATTATTGACTAATTATTTTTTTAATCTTATATATAATTTTGTTTAGTTATAGATATGTCGTCAAGAGGTCAACATAACAACCAAAACAGAAATCCTCCCACACCAAGATAAAATAGCAATACGGATATGGATCCTCCAATACGTAGACGGGTAATTTTTAAATAATTATATTTGATGTTACATTCTTATATATTTATTTGGGTATTTTCCATACTATAAGATTGGTTAGTTTATCACCTAGAGAATATTGAATTTATTTAACATTTTGTTTTGTATTGCCTATAGATCTAAGATGTTAATTGAAATCTATATAGTATCCATTAAAAAAGGATAAATTTTTTGAATTTATTTATTATTTTTATCTTATATGTTTATTATTAATTTTCATAGAAAAAAGCTGATCGGAGATATATTTCTGAAGAAGAAAAAGTATTGATTGAATTGTACGATGAAGCATTGGCTTTAAATAATTATATGTTTAAGGATAGGGGACAACCAGGTCGGACTTATATTGTTCGTAATTTCAACGAAAAATTAAATGAAAACATGAAGTGGGATGAATTGAAACGAAAATTCGATGAGTGGAAAAAATAATATAAATTATGGGTATTTTTACAGGGAAAGACTGGTATCTCGGTAGATCCTATTACATGCAAAATTGAAGCTTCAGATGATTGGTGGGAAGATCTCATAAAGGTGATTAATTTTCTCAATGGAGTCTCTAACAAAATGTACAAGATATGGTATTGATACTGAGACTCCTAACCAAGTGAATCAAGTGGGCCCTCATCTAGTGGTAGTATCTTAGAAGTAGTCAAACATCACAGAGTATACAGATTAATCCACCAGTTCAAGAATTCCACCCTCCAAGAACCCAAGCAGGATCTTCACAAACAGACTTTCGAGGGTTAGGATTTTCTAGGTTTTCACAAGGAGAATATCCTGGTCTTGGTTTTGCAAATAATTCTCCAGCTGGTCAAATGTTTCAAACACCAGGCGGAGGAGGATTATTTAACATTTTCGGACAAAGCGAGCCATCTACATCTCAATATCCTCCAACCTACGAGGTTTCGGCTCATCAAGCTCGTTATAACAACCGTATGAACACATTCGATCAATATGATGATGGAGAAAATGATGATGGAGAAGATGATGATGAAGATGAATACTAGTCTTTGTGAAATTATCTTTGTGAAATTGATGTTTTTTATTAGAGTATTTAAATTATTTTTGTGAAATTGATGTTTTTTATTAGAGTTTTTTTTTTGTATCTTTTTGAAATTGATGATTAGGTTTGAACACTTATGTAATATTATATGTTTTACTATATTTTTAGATTTTATGGATTTGTCAATTACAATCACAAGGAATCCACAATTTATCTGAAGCATAAAGATTTGAGATGTGGACTTTGAAAAATGAGCAGATGGAAGACTTATTTATACAACCCACTTTGGATTAATATGAGCGGTATTTCCATAGAGGACCATACCAAACTGGTGGAGGTTTAGGATGGCAGAATCTCCGAAACCGTATTCAAAGTGACAGCGCTGCATGTCTCCAACTATTAAGAATGTCATTTGCTGCCTTTACAGAATTGCGCAACACTCTGAATCTGAATTATGGTTTACAACCCACATTGAATGTTAGTGTTAAGGAGAGTGTTGCTATCTTTCTTTGAGTGTGTGGGCACAATGAAGTTCAACGTGATACTGGTTTACGATTTGGACGGAACCAAGAGACCGTGAAGAGAAAATTTGGTGAAGTGTTAAGAGCTACTAAGTTGCTTGCCTTTGACTACATAAAAACACCTACGATACAAGAAATACACATGATTCCACAAAATCTCCAAGCGGATCGACGACACTGGCCATTTTTTAGAGGATTTGTTGGGGTAATAGATTGTACTCATGTACGTGTTAAAGTCCCACCTCAATTGCAAGCCATGTATTGGAGTTGTCATGACAAAACAAGCTTCAACGTAATGACATTATGTGATATGAATATGTTATTCACTTATGTTTGGAACGGAGTACCGGGTTCATGTCATGACACAAGAGTGCTCTCACTTGCACAAGATGATGATTCTGAATTTCTTTTACCTCCTGGAGACAAGTATTATGTGGTAGATTCAGAATATGCAAATAAGCAAGGCTTCCTAGCTCCCTATAGATCAACACAAAATCGTGTTTTAAGGTACCACTTGTCACAGTTCAATAATGGTCTTCCTCCAAGGAATAAGGAAGAGTTGTTTAATAGGTCTCATGCATCTTTACGTTCCATTATTGAACGAACTTTTGGAGTATGGAAGAAAAAATGGAGGATTCTTAGGGATGATCCTAGATATGGTTTGGAGGTGCAGAAGTGAGTGATTCTTGCTGGATGGGGCTCCATAACTTTATCAGAATTTCAAACTTTTCTGATACAGATTTTTTTGAAGATTCTTAGAAAATGCATACAGAAATGAGAAAAATGATTCAAATGAGCACGAAGAAGCCGAGAGAGCAGATCAACAATATATGGCAAATCAAAATAATAGATTTCAATTTTGTAGTTATATTTTATAAGATATATGAGTATGATTATAAAAAATGTTAAAATTAAAGTTGGATCAATATTCATTTTGTTTCACCATTCAATGTAGTATGTTCTATTGCATACCATTATGTTATCTATTGCAGACGGTGGTATGCTGCATACTAGAGTATGCACTTAAGCATACCAAAATGTTAGTACGATGTATTTGCTGAACTGCATACCAACTAATCATTCATAGCCAAAGACATTTTTGCCAATAAAAAAAGTTTTTTTTGTTTTTTATTTAATTGACATTTCATGTAAATCTTAACAACTTCACTTCATGTCATTAAGTTAATTGATAGTATAATTTAAAATTTATTTTTAATTTGTTGATTAATTTTAACATTAGAGAACAGTAAAAAAACACCTTTAATATACATGAAGACGGAGATGGGCCTCGGAGTAAAGGCCGAGTTGAATTAAGTATTCACAGTAAACTGTAAAAAGGTAGAGACAAGCTTCAGAGTGTATCGTTGATTAAAACCTGAACAGACGATAATGTAATCAGCGGAGATTTCCCGATTTAGGAATCCGATTGAAATGGCCGATGTGACTCTTCCTCCGGCTGTTTCCGTCGATTACCGCCTCCCTGCGAAATCAACCTCTTCCTCACCACCTCCTGCACCTCCTTCCTCCTCTCAGCCGCAGCAAGAACAACAAGAGCAGGAACAGCAACAGCCTCCTCACCGCCGTGAGAGAGATTCACGGGAGCAGCGTGAAGATAGAGACCTTGAGCGTCTGCCGCCTAATCGCCGTTGTGACCGTGACCGTTCTCCGCTCCCACCGCCTCGCAGGGATTATAAGAGGCGGCCTAGTTTGAGTCCTCCGCCACCGTATAGAGATAGGCGACAATCTCCTCCATTGCGCCGTTCACCTCCTCATAACCGTTACCGGAGGGATGATAATGGCTATGATGCTCGCCGTGGTAGTCCTCGTGGTGGCTATGGACCACCTGATAGAAGGTAATTCTTCATCTCCTATGCTTGGATCTTCATTTCTGTGCTCAGTGGAAATTTTGGTCTTCTAGAAATTTCTCTAGGAAAATTGCATGGCATTGTTGCTTAGCTGATGAAAACAAGTGCATCATCACTTAGTTTCTCATAATTTAGTTGTCCTCTCGTGTAAATGATTGTTGCATCTCATCAGTTTTGGAGCTATCCAAATTTGTACACGATTCTTCTTTTTGAATGATAGATTTGAATATGAATATGGTGGAGGATATGACCGTGAAATGGGTGGGAGGCCTGGTTATGGTGATGAAAGGCCTCATGGCCGCTTTATGGGTCGCTTTCAAGGTGAGACATCTTTTACTCAAATGCGTGTTAAAGTTGAGAGAATCACTTTTACCACTTGTGAAACATGTTTAAGATGACTGTCATTGGGCTTTCTTATGAATTGGGACTTGTAGTTCATTTGACTGGCATAATTCGTAGTCATAGCTTGGTATTTCTCTCTATATGCATTGGATTGGAAACAAATTGAGAAAAAAGTTCATAGTTAGTTTTGTGAACAATCTATTTTAGAAGAGAGATATCAATATCTACCTTTTTTATGTTTTGTGTATTTCTATTGGCAGAATGGGAAGGAGGACGTGGAGGTTATGGTGATGCTTCCAACAGTGGAAATACTCAAAGGTTAAGGTTCCTTCATCTTTGTTCATCTTTTTGTATTTCATGGGCTTGTTCTCTTTTTCCTATGGTGTATTATGAACTGTCTATTGGTGATCAATGAAAGGAAGATATATCCCTTGTAGCTCCAGAAAGTTAGAGTGAATGTGGAGGGACACTATTGATCAGATTAGCTACTAGAAATCCTTTCTCAAAGGAGACTATTGTATTTCCTTTATCCAGGGATGGATTGATGTCATACAAACAATTTATCCAGGAGTTGGAAGATGATATATTGCCATCTGAAGCTGAACGCAGGTATGGTTATATCTGCAACGTAGTCTTGGTGCTTAAGTAGTTGTCTCTTAATGTTGCAGGGGTAATGCTTTTTTTCCTGATGCAGATATCAGGAGTATAAGTCAGAGTATATCACAACACAGAAACGTGTCTATTTTAACACTCATAAGGAGGAAGAATGGTGATTTCCACTATCTGTTTCCATCTTTTACATTCTTTTGCGAAACTCTGCAAGCTAACTATTGGCATGCTTATCTATGTTATGTATTCAGGTTGAAAAATAAGTATCATCCAACAAACTTACTTCCTGTCATAGAAAGGTGAGTTCAAAAGCCATTTGCAGCAGTTTGATTGGCTTTTCGTGATTAAAATATTAATACTATAGTCTTGGTATATGTTCCTTTGAAAATTTTCAGGAGGAATGAACTTGCACGGAAGGTGGCAAAGGATTTCTTACTTGATTTGCAGAGCGGGGTGCTAGATTTGTAAGATCACTTCCTTGGCTATTACTCCACATTTGTGACTTGGATCATTATTCTGTCATCTCTAAAGCTCATTGTTTCCCCTCGGTCTGTTCCAGAGGTCCTGCAGTGACTGCACAGAATAAATCTGGCCGAGCCAGTGAGCCAAATTCTGAGGATGAAGCAGCTAGTGGTGGTAAAAGAAAAAGACATGGTAGGGGGGAGGCTAAAGAGAATGAACTTCTTTCAGCCGCACCGAAAGCGCCTAGTTTCACTTCTGATCCTAAGAGAATCCTAACTGACATTGAACAAGCACAAGCCCTTGCGCGTAAGCTAGACTCTGAGAAAAGAATTGAGGAAAACGTTATATCAGGTTCAGAAACTGAAAAATCTGGTAGAGAAAAGTTACACAGTGGTTCGACTGGTCCAGTTATAATCATAAGGGGGTTGACATCTGTGAAAGGCCTTGAGGGTGTTGAATTGCTTGACACGCTTGTCACCTATCTCTGGCGTGTTCATGGTGTGGACTATTATGGAAAAGTTGAAACAAATGAAGCTAAGGGTCTGCGGCATGTGAGAGCTGAAGGAAAAGGTTCTGATGCAAAAGGAGATGAAAGTGAAAGTAAATTTGACTCTCATTGGCAAGAGAGGTTGAAAGGTCAAGATCCTTTGGAAGTGATGGCTGCCAAAGAGAAGATAGATGTTGCTGCTACTGAAGCTTTAGATCCACATGTCCGCAAGATTAGGGATGAGAAGTATGGTTGGAAATTTGGTTGTGGAGCGAAGGGCTGCACAAAGCTGTTTCATGCTGCTGAATTTGTGTACAAGCATCTCAAGCTGAAACACATTGAATTCGGGAAGAATTGTACTTTCAGAACTATATGAAGTATGTAGGGTTTTCTCTTGGATATCTCTTCTGACTTTTATGATGGGTTCGTATTGAAAAGATTATGTGTCATTTGCAGTGATCCTAATGCTCCAGGAGGACAACCAGCCTCGCAGCAATCTGGCCCGGTATGTGATCCTTTTTACATGTTGACTAGTCTGGAGCTTTGGGTTTTCATTTGTTTAGCTTTGTTTTGAGGTTTTTACTTGTGCGGGTGAAACAAAATTTTGACAGAGAGATAAACCTATGAGACGTAAACCAGGCATGGAGAACAGACTGAGGGATGATCGAGGTGGGCGCAGAGAGCGTGACGGACGGGCTAATGGAAATGACAGAAATGATCGGTCAGGGGATCAACAAAGAGGTGATGGTCCTGATGGTGCAAATCCTGAGGGAGTTGGGTACGATGCATTTGGTGGGCAAGGCGGCGTTCATGTTCCTCCCTTTGCCTCAGATATGAACCCACCACCAGTGCTGATGCCTGTTCCTGGTGCCGGGTAGGTTTCGCTCTCCCATGATCCTATCATAAGAGTAAAATAAAGTTACTGTGTTTCTAATCAATGATCTGTAAATGATGATGTGGGCAGACCATTGGGACCGTTCGTACCAGCACCAGCTGAGTTTGCAATGCAGATGTTCCCAAGTGGACCCAATCCTCCTTTTGAAGGTAGTGGGAGAGGTGGACCCGCCCCGTTTCTTATGCCTCCAGCCTTTAGACAGGATCCTAGACAGCTACGTGGATCACTCTATGCTAAGACTATCTTAACATATGAAAAAGAGTGCAGTGTCTAAGAAACTAATATATGAGAAATTGGTCCAGCTACCAAGACTTAGATGCTCCAGAGGAAGAGGTTACCGTTATTGATTACAGGAGCTTGTAGACAAGACAGAGAGACCTAGAGAGATGCCGAGTCTACCCATTCGAGTCAGGTTGGGTCAAAGGGGTTATCAGATTGTGGCAATTACAGTCCTTTGATGTAATTCTTTCTGGTTCCTCCAAATTTTCTCACTCACTACAGCGTAAAACACGCATTCCATATATATTGGACGATTACATAATGTGCATGAGAATTACTTTGTATTGATCGACTAATGTGCGTCTCATCAACATTGTTTGTTACTCTTCAGTTTATGCTTTCCTCAAAACTGCTCCATTTTTGGAAATATAGCCTATGATGATACAATAACTTATGACATCAAATCTAAAGCTGCTTTTAGAATACCCAAACAATACAACACGACACATGAAGAATACTAGGTTTATCCTGCCGACGTGTCACATACTTGTTTCCTTTGTAAGCATTGATTAGGTCGGACAAATTTACGTCCTTTAAATATCTTTCCCTTCTCCCCTTTCGGTTACTACATCGATCTTCTAATCCATCGTCTAGCTTGGATTCTAAAACTTGAGTTTTCTTTTATTCTTTTGCATAGAAAACGTTTGTCTATATCTTGGAGAACTATAGTTAAAAAAATTTAGTTGTTCTATATGGGAAATCGAAATTCGCTATTTTGGCATGAACGAAGTCCTCGGGGGTCCCATAGTTTAAGATTTATTGAAAGGGAGGAAAGCTAAAATGACCCAGAATTTAGCATTAATTATTGCAATGATTCATATCTTTTTTTAATTGCTAGAATGTTTTTTAATTCCAAACTACCTTGAAACCCTTGTTAGGAAAAAAACAGTTTTCGAAAATGCCATTAAAATTTTTTTTCCAGCGTGCCTAAAATTGATATTTACAAAAATGTCATTCTGTCGTTTAAACAAATCTGCAACTCATGTTACCGCACACTTATTTTCTTGCACATTTGTTGTAGTAGTCGTTGATTTATTGTGCACATTTGTTTTCATTTACTCTACACATTTGTTTTCTACGTTACCGCACATTTATTAATCCGCACATTTATTTTGTGAAATCGCGGAGTTAATTTGAACCGCGGATTTATTTGCACATTTATTTCAGCTCATTGTAGCGGACTTTTTTTTTTGTTAAGCCGCACAGTTTTTCAAAATAGTCGCCGCTGATTTATTATTACAGTTGTCGGATAGTTATTTTCTCTTGTTATGGTGGACTTAATGTATATGTTACTGCACATTTTTTGTTATTGTTGCTGCACATTTATTCAGCAAATGTTACCGCACACTTATTTTCTCTTGTTGTGGCGTACTTAATATATATGTTACTCCACACTTGTTGTTATTGTTGCTGCACATTTATTCAGCAAATGTTACTGCATACTTATTTTCTCTTGTTGTGGCGGACTTAATTTATATGTTACCGCACACTTTTTCTTATTGTTGCTGCATACTTTTTCTTACTGTTACCGCACACTTTTTTCTATTGTTACTGCACACTTGTTGTTATTGTTGTTGCACATTTATTCAGCAAATGTTACCGCACACTTATTTTCTCTTGTTGTGGCGGACTTAATTTATATTTTACCGCATATTTTTTCTTATTGTTGCTGCACAGTTTTTCTTATTGTTACTGCACACTTTTTTCTATTGTTACTGCACACTTGTTGTTATTGTTGCTGCACATTTATTCAGCAAATGTTACCGCACACTTATTTTCTCTTGTTGTGGCGGACTTAATTTATATGTTACCGCACACTTTTTCTTATTGTTGCTGCACACTTTTTCTAAATGTTACTGCACACTTTTTGTATTGTTGCTGCACATTTATTGACTTGCTTGTTGCTGCACATTTATTCACATATATTGTTAATTTCATGTTGCTGCGGACTTGTTATTATCAGTTACTTTGGATTTGTATAATGAAATCTGGACCACAAGATTTAGGGTTTTCCCTTGTCGTCATCTTCTCGTTCACCTCGTTCCCCTTAGCGTTTTTTTTTTTTGCAGCCATCTTCATCTTCCTCTTTCTTCATCATCCCTCTCTGATTTCGACCTTGTCTTCTTCATTTTCTTCTCCTTCGCGTAAGTTTTGTCCTTTTTTCATCTTCATCTTCTTCTTTCTAGTTTTTCTTTGAAAGGAATAGAACAAATTATACTTGTATATGAAAAATGAAGCTTTGAAAAGTGTAGATGATTGTTTTTTGTTGATGCTAAGCGAGGATCTAGAATTCTAGGAGCTGATGATAGCATGATTTATGAGAATTTCATTGGAATGGTATTTGAAGATTTTGGGTTGGATAATAGAGTATATTATGTGAAACTGAGCTACATGTTTCATAAGAAGATTATGCAGAAATTGCCCCAAGATACACCTCCTGTATATGTTGAGAATTGTAGGCAATTCAAAACTTTTTTAGGCCAATTTAAAGTAGATATGCTTCGACTTTGTGTGGAAGTGAAGGATAAGATTGATATCAAGAAGACATTACACGTTGAGGTTCCAAAAGCTGAACAGAATGATGAAGATGGTAACGATGATGATGAAGATGATGATGAATCCAGATTCGATTATTGTGACGACTCTGATGGAACAGATTCAGGCGATGAGAATTTTTTAGCTTATGGGATGATGCCTGAAGAAGAAGAAGAAGAAGAAGAAGAAGAAGAAGAAGAAGAAGAAGAAGAAGAAGAAGAAGAAGAAGAAGAAAAAGAAGAGGAAGAGAAACCAATATTACCAATAAAGAAGAGAGCTTCCACGTTTTATGTAAGTGAAGGCAATGCGAATACTGAATATGCGAAGTTTCAATTGAGTTCTTTGGATTTAGCTGTCGAACAATGTTATGAGTCGAAAGAGGAGCTTGAGACAAGAATGAAAATTCTTACTGTTGTCCAGAAATTTGATTTCAATGTCGTTAAATCGACACCCGAATTATTGACTGTTAAGTGTTGGGGGAATGGATGTTCTTGGAGAGTACGAGCTACACCAATAGGAGATTATCCAAGGTTTCATGTTCGACAGTATATCCCCAATCATACTTGTTCAGTTACAGAGCGTTCTACAAGATCCCGACAAACAACTCATGAGATTCTTGGATTATTGTACAAGGATTTCGTTGGTGGACTTGGACCAACCGTATTGCCAATGCATGTTACCGATGTTCTAAATAAACGATTTCAAATTAAGGTATGGTCACGAATTTAGTTATTTTGGCTGCGGATTTGTTTATTCTTTAACTGCGGATTTGTTTGTTCTTTGGCTGCAGATTTGTTTATTTATTTTGGTTGCGGATTTGTTTGTTCTATGGCTGTGGATTTGTTTGTTCTTTGGTTGTGAATTTGTTTATTCTTTGGCTGCGGATTTGTTTATTTATTTTGGCTGCGGATTTGTTTATTCAATGGCTGCGGATTTGTTTATTCTATGGCTGCGGATTTATTTGTTCTTTGGCTGCGGATTTGTTTATTTTGGCTGCGGATTTGTTTATTTTGGCTGTGGATTTGTTTGTTCTTTGTGGCTACGGATTTGTTTATTCTTTGGCTCTGCGGATTTGTTTTTTCTTTGGCTGCGGATTTGTTTTTTCTTTGGCTGCGGATTTGTTTTTTTTTGGCTGCGGATTTGTTTATTCTTTGGCTGCGGATTTGTTTATTATTTGGCTGTGGATTTGTTTGTTCTTTGGCTGCGGATTTGTTTATTCTTTGGCTACGGATTTTTTTATTCTTTGGGTGCGAATTTATTTATTCTTTGGCTGCGGATTTGTTTTACTTGTTTGTTTTGTGTAGCTTAATTATTGGAAGGCTTATCGGACTCTAAGACATGTTCGAGATTTGGTTAGGGGAACTGAAGAGAGTGGATATGAATTACTACCTGCTTACTTGTACATGATTAAAAGAGAAAATCCCGGATCACACACACGGCTTGAAGTTGATGAGTATCAAAGATTCAAGTACTTGTTTCTAGCATTTAGTGCAAGCATCAACGGATTTCCTTATATGCAAAAAGTTGTGGTTGTTGATGGTACTTTTTTGCAAAGGAAATACAAAGGAACACTCCTTACCGCTACAGCTCAAGACGGTAATTTTCAGATATTTCCTATTCCTTATGCCGTAGTTGATACTGAAGATGATGAGTCATGGGAATGGTTCTTTGAGCAACTCAGCGCTGTTATTCCCGATGACGAATCTCTTGCCATTATTTTTGACAGACACAAGTCTATTGAGAAAGCTATTAAAATGGTATATCCAAAGTCTAGTCGTGGAATATGTACATATATCATTTGTACAAGAATATATTGGTCTGTTTTAGAGGTCGGGAAGCGTTTACTTTGGTGAAAAAGGCGGCCAATGCTTTCAGACTTGTTGATTTTCAGACCACGTTAAACCATATTCAAGTGTTGAATCCTGCACTTTATACGTATCTTCAAAGAGCTGATGTTCGACTATGGACACGTGTTCATTTCCCTGGCGATAGGTACAATCTTCTTACAAGCAACATTGCTGAGTCAATGAATAAGGTTCTATCACAATCTAGAAAATTGCCTATTGTACAACTACTTGAAGTTGTGAGATCGATGATGACAAGATGGTTTGATTCTCGAAGAACTGATGCACTGAAATTACAAACAACTCTAACCCGTGGAATAGAAAAATTGTTAGAGGTAAATAAGAAATCTCCTTTGGTCGCAAGTTTAGTTTCTTGGCTAATACATATGACCACAGATTAATTTTTCAGATTTTTTGCAGAGTCATGTGGAATATTCTAAGCTTCTAAATGTTCAAGATATTGATGCTAATCAAGTTCAAGTGATAGGCGGAAGGTCTCTACATGTTGTTAATTTGAGAGATAAAAAATGTTTATGACGTAGGTTTGACTTGGAGAGGTTGCCATGTACACATGCAATAGCAGCGGCTGAGAGTAGAAAGATGCCCCGTATTTCACTTTGTCATCCTTACTATCATAGATTCTACTTGTACAACTCGTATTCTACCGCCATCATGCCTAGGAATTTTTCTTTGCCAATACCAGAACATGTTGCGACAATGGTGTGTTTACCACCTATACCTCGACAATAACCAGGTCGGCCAAAAAAATCGAGAATCGAATCAGTCCTTGAAATTGCCATACAGAAGAAAAGGCAAAGGAAGCAACACACATGTGGAAATTGTAATGAAGTTGGACACAATCGTAAAACATGTAAAAATGCATAAACTAAAGTCTTTGTTATATGGATTGTAAACTATGTTGAACTATGGATTGTAAACTCTTATGTACTATATTGTTATATTAAATAAAAAGGACAAATAAATCTGCGAAATCTGTAAACTATACAAACAAGTCCGCGGTGAAAGAACAAATAAGTCCACAGTAAGAGAAAAACAAGTCTGCGGAAAGAGAACAAACAAGTCCGCGGTAAGATAAAATAGAAAGGACAAATAAATCTGCGACAACTGTAAACTATACAAACAAGTCCGTGGTAAGATAAAATTGAGGAATACCGGGATCATCCTGCGGATAAGAATATCAAATGCTAGTAAATAATCACAATTAGCACAACATCCACATATTTAGTTAGTAATTAAATACCTGCGGAGAAAGTCACATGCCACAACGATTTCTTTGTCCATCCTACCAGCCAGGATAGAGTCATAGACGTATATACTCTCTTTGGGGAAGTTAATGTCTACGGCAAGCCAGTGATTGGAACTGATATTAATAATACCGTACAAGTTATCAATGTCAGTATACCATTTCTTCCCCGTCGCCGAGTCTAAAGGAGCTAATCCGTTGAAATGGTTCATGTAATTGTAGTCAAAAATGAATTTCCTTGACTTTGCCGGTACGTGATTGAAATCAATAGCCATGGTTCCAATGAACCACTGATCAAGGAAGCCTACCCTCTCGCGGAAAGGTGAAGGAGAATGCATAGATCTTTTGCGGAACATTGTCATCCCTGCAGCTAAGTGCTGTAAGAGAAAAAAGGTAAATAAATGTGCAGTCAAAGGACAAACAAATGTGCAGTCAAAGGACAAACAAATGTGCAGTCAAAGAGTAAACAAATGTGCAGTGAAAGGACAAACAAATGTGCAGTCAAAGGACAAACAATTGTGCAGTCAAAGAGTAAACAAATGTGCAGTCAAAGGACAAACAAATGTGCAGTCAAAGGACAAACAAACGTGCAGTCAAAGGACAAACAAATATGCAGTTAAAGGACAAATAAATGTGCAGTCAAAGAGTAAACATATGTGCGGCCAAAGAATAAAAGCAGAAATGGGAGAAATACTTACACCATCTCGCAACCATCCATATTTACTGTCCGGCCACTTATTCCTAGGGAGAATAATCGTCTTAAAGAAGATCACGTCTGCATCCTTGCTTCCAAGTACTTCATCCCTTTAAGAACAAAAAGTATTCATCATCAAATTTCTAATAATATAGATGAAGACTAGTAAATAAAAGAGAAGGTATTAGATACATACTCATTCTGTTCAATGAAATCAATAAGCTGCCGCCATTAGTTTTCATCAACAGCTACAATAAGATCATAGTCCTCTGCAGAAGTTGCAACACCTGGAATAATGCGTTTAACTGTAGAGTTACCAATGAATGGTAATCTTTGAGTCGACACCAATTTAAGAACTCGTTTACCAATAGGTGTCTTTTCATCCATGGCCTTAAGATGTTCTACCATCATATCCAAAAAATGGCCAACAGCCTTATTAATAATTGTTTGTTGCGGATTTGACCACGCATTTTGGGAACTTGATGCCATTTTCATTTCTTCTTTCTGCCATTGTGATGTTATGTCCATAACATCACTATCAAACACAGGTTCAGTACTCTTTCTCTTCTTCCCCACTCCACCCTTCACAACTTTTCTAACTGGAAGGCCATCTGATTCATCCTTGGTCTCCATCACCAGCCAGGACTGCATTAGAACTTGATGACTGCATTAGAAAATGGCTACATTAAAATAAATCTGCGGCTACATCAAAATAAATCCGCAGCTACATCAAAATAAATCTGTGGTTACATCAAAATAAATCCGCGGTTACATCAAAATAAATCCGCGGCTACATCAAAATAAATTCGCGGCTACATCAAAATAAATCCGCGACTACATCAAAATAAATCCCCGGCTACATCAAAATAAATCCGCGACTACATCAAAATAAATCCGCGACTACATCAAAATAAATCCGCAGCTACATCAAAATAAATCTGCGGCTACATCAAAATAAACCACAGCTACATCAAAATAACTCCGCGGCAACAGCAAAATAAATCCGCGGTAACATCAAAATAACACTCTAACTAAAAAAAATTTAACTAACCGGTGATTTACTTGTCGCTTCATCGTTTTGCTTGTCCAATTCTTTCTTAGAATTGGAATCACTAACGTCTACATTGCCATCTTCGGCCTTCACTATTATCATCTTGCTATTCTCTCCTTGCTCTCGGATATCATTGATATCCTCCTTGATTATAGCAAGTTTATCATCAAAACCTTTCATTCTTGTCTCAAAACAGTCAAATTTTTGCCCAAAGCTTCCAAGTTGCCTTAGTATCCTCATCATCTTACAAATTAATAAAAGGAGTTATAATATCATAAACAAAACAAGCAACAAGAGTAAACACAAATAAAAAATTGTACTAACAATTGACCGTGTCATTGCTTTGATCTTCTTCTTCGTCCCCTTCTTGTGAGCTTCATCTCCAACGGACTCATCAGTAGACCTAGAGATCTTCTTCTTCTTCTTCTTCTTCTTCTTCTTCTTCTTTTGAGCTTCATCTCCTTCAAGCTCTTTCAAGACTGGATCCTCCGCAAGCCAAGCATTTGCAACAAATTGACCTCCAATGATATCTTCAATCAACTTGTCAAGTCTCGGACCGAAGTTTTCATCATTGTCACTCCACTGAGGATACTTATCTTCCAATGCAACCGGAAGCATATGTTTCACACGAACCTAATTACAAAAAAGAACAATATTAATATGGATTCATAATAATAATAAATCCATGGCTACATCAAAATAAATCCGCGGCTACATCATAATAAATCTGCGGCTACATCAAAATAAATCCGCGGCTACATCAAAATAAATTCGCAGCCAATATCAAAATAAATCCGCAGCTATATCAAAATATCAGAACATCTAAACAACCATTTTCAATACCTGTCCATGTTCAGCTTTCTCATTAGCTATTAGGTCCTCAAGTCTGAAACGTTGCCGAGATCCTTTCCAGTTAAGAAGTGGTGGAACATCAATCCAATCCCGCCTAAAACCATACAACTCTCCTAGCGTATGAACGGATTCAAATATCCATATTAGGAGAACATGAACACATCCGTTTAACTCGTATGTGTCTCCTTCCTTACGACCAACTTTAACCGAAGTTACTAAACTAGTAAATCCGGCTCTGCCCCAAGGATATCTCAAACTCATCTGTATCAAAGACTCTTCTAGCACTACTCAAAGAAATCCTTGATCCATGATTGATGCCATAAATACCAACATGCAAGATGCACAACCTTCCTAACATCTTCCTCCTCTCTTTATCCCATTTCTGACATCTTTTTAAGACTTTCTCTAACTCTACCCAACAAGGTCCTTCTCCTAATGGAACTTTCATTTCATTCTAAAAAGGTTTATGGTCACACAACTCAGATTCCGCTGATGGAAATGGGTCACAATTTAGACCTGTGATATCCTTGAACTCATGTAGGGAAAATCTGAGTAGTTGCCCATCAATTAAGGACGAAAACTCATGAATGTTGTCGACAGCCAGCTGATGTGAGAGGAAAAAATTCACAATTGAGGAAGCCCATATGTACTTGTGCGTCACATCTATGTCGGTAAGCTTGAGAAAAACTCCAATAGGTGAGTTCTTCAACTCATCCCATGCATCTTCACCAATATATTCTTTCATTGTCTTGAATTTGGAAAGAAACAATAGTGATTCATGCTCTTAATTTGGAAAGATGGTTTCCCATATTTGAAAAGTCACGGAGGGTAAGAAGAGGCCATCTATCTACAATAAAACACAAACGACCAAATCAGACAAAGAACAAATAAATGTGCAGCCAAAGAAGCCAAAGAAAAACAAATGTGCAGCCAAAGAAAAACAAATGTGCAGCCAAAGAAGCTAATGAACAAACAAATGTGCAGCCAAAGAACAAACAGACAAAAACGACAAACAAATGTGTAGCCAAATAATAAACAAATCCGCAGCCAAATAATAAACAAATCCACAGCCAAAGAACAAACAAATTCGCAGCCTAAGAATAAACAAATGTGCAGTCAAAGAATAAACAAATGTGCAGTCAAAGAATAAACAAATGTGCAGTCAAAGAATAAACAAATGTGCAGCCAAAGAATAAACAAATCCGCAGCCAAAAAATAAACAAATGTGCAGCTAAAGAGAAAAAAAAAAAATAAACAACTATGCGGCAAATAACAAACAAATGTGCAGCTAAAGAATAAACAAATCCGCAGCCAAAGAATAAACAAATGTGCAGCCAAAGAATAAACAAATGTGCAGCCAAAGAATAAACAAATGTGTAGCCAAAGAATAAACGAATCCGCAGCTAAAGAATAAACAAATCCGCAGCCAAAGAATAAACAAATGTACAGCCAAATAACAAACAAATGTGCAGCCAAAGAGTAAATAAACAACTATGCGGCAAATAACAAACAAATGTGCAGCCATTGAAAGCAAAAAAATGTGCGGCCAAAGAACAAATGTGCGGCCAAAGAACAATGAACAATGCACAACAACAGCAGTTAAGCAAAAAACAGATCTAGAAAATAAACAACTCAAACAATGTGCGGTTAAGCAAAGAACAGAAACGATGAACCCACGACGAACCTTAACAAGGTGAAGATGAAACGGCTAGGGAAACTGAAACGATGAACCCGACGGAGAAGTAGAACGAGAACGAGAACGATAGAGAAGTAAAACGACGGCAAACTCACGACACCGGCAAAGGAGAACGAGAACGATGGAGAAGTAGGAACAAAGGAGAAGAAGCGACGGTGAGGGTGACAAAAATAAAAGCATCATAAAAACTGTAGGAGAGGTGTATCCCAATGCTAAGCATGGATATTATTTGTGGCATATGTCTCAGAATGTGAAATCGCGTGCTTATGGCACTAACAAAATAGACGTTGCAGTCCAGTTCAGAGAATGCGGTCGGACTTACACAGAGGTTGAGTTCCTCCAACTTTATCAAGAATTTAGGATAAGGCATCGTAAATGTGCTGAGTATCTAGATGAAAGTGTTGACGATTGTAAGTGGGCAAGATGCTATATTCCAGGAGAAATATACAATATATGCACCACCAATTCTGTTGAATGTATCAATTGTGTGTTCAAAGATCAAAGAAATTACTCGTTGCTACAATTGTTTGATTCGATTATTGCCAAATTTTTTGAATGGTCCAACAAGCACAGGAAGGCTGCGGCAGAGGTACCAACTACACAGAAACTAGTACCTTATGTCTATAAGTTATTGCATAAGAGATGTGAGATTGCAAAAAAGTTACTAGTATCTGAGCTAAATAGTGTTATGCTTGAATACACGGTGCTTGGAGAAGATGGAAAACGTTACATGGTTGATCTGAGAAGCAAAAGTTGTAGTTCTAGGCGTTATGATATAGACAAATATCCATGTGAATATGTGATTGCTGCAACTATGTTCTACGGAAAAATGTCAGAGGTCGATCTACAAGAGTGCTGCTCACATTATTATTTTTCTGAGAATTGGATGACGGCTTACTGTAAGACCATCTATCCAGTACCGAATACATCTGCGTGGGTAGTTCCTACTCATATTACTGGTAGATGCATTTTGCCTCCAGATTACCCAAAAAAAAAAGGGAAGAACTCAACAGGATAGGTTTCCATCAGTTGGAGAACATCGAGGAAGAACAAGATCCCGAGGACTTGGAGGTTACTTTAATATGTCAACTTAATTTATTTATTTAAAGTTGTTAAAATAAGATTTGTGGTTGTTTTTTTGTTGCTGGATGTGTATTTGATATATCAGGTATAACTTCTTAAATCAAGTAAAACTATATTAAATTTAGGATTACAAGTTAAAGTGTTGTTAAACTACTGTTAAACGGTTGTTAAACTACTGTTAAACTAAGTTAAAATAGGTCATATTTACCAACTTAATTTTTCCGAATTCATAACGGTCTAACAAAAAATAATTACCACATATGGTTAAGCTTAGTTAATAGTTAAAATGGTAAAAATAAATTTTTAAAATAAAAGATATATTTTAATAGTTAATAGTTATATGTTCACCTTCATTTCTCGGTAAAAACCATATACAATGTATGTTACTTAGTTATTACTATCATATGAATTCTAAAATAAAATATAACTTCTATTTAATATATATTGAATCATAATACGATGTTAAATGTATGTTAAAATGCAATTTCAGAAAGGTAAACTATATTAAATCATTTTAAATAGAGTTAAACTAGGTTTATGGTTTTCAGCATAAAAGTTAAACTATGTATAACTTTGTTAAACTAGATTTTTTGTTAAACTAGATGGTTAAACTATATAAAATAACAAAAAAGGAAAGACGGCACCACTTTTTTTTGTTAGTGAATGACGGCGCCGATTTTTTTGTTAGTGAATGATGGCACCATTTTATTTTTAGTTATATAAAATTCATAAATTTTTAATTGAAACTTTTTAATACGTAATAAAGTTTAACGAAAGTTATACTGAAGTTAAACTAAGTTAAACTGAAGTTAAACTGAAGTTAAACTATGTTAAACTGAAACACTTATGCCTACTTAAAGGTTCAACAACAATAACAAGTCCAAACTGAAACACTTATGCCTTTTGTTTCTTGCTAGCACTCTCGCCTCTTCCTCCTCTTCCTCCTCTACCACCTCTACCTCCTCGACCTCTTTTCTCCCCAGTATACGGAGTGAGAAGGTGTTTGGACTGCTTCCGTTTCCTCTTCTTGCCTAACCCTTCATCCTCATTCTCAGGAGGATTGTCCGTACGCACTTCATGAGGAGGAATCCAAACAACCATTGCAGTTTGAGGATCTATAGCTGCACATATATAAAAATTTATTAAACCAGTTAAAATAGTGGTAAACTAAGTTAAACTGAAGTAAACTAGGTTAAACTAAAGTTAAACTAATTTAAACTGAAGTTAAACTACAAGATATGACAAGATTAAATTAAGTACCTTCAGCATCATTGCCACATGTCTCCTCCTCGTCATCCACCTCTATCACCAAATTGTCCGAAGTAATTTTTGCTGCATAAACTGTAAAAATTAACTTCCTTAATTAAGTAATTTTTGCTGCATAAGTTAAGTTCCTTACACTCTCTTCCTCGACGGTAGCACCAGCAGTAGCAAAAGGATTTGCACTTAAGCCGCTAAAATCAGACCAAGTTGTATAGCCTGTTGGAACATGAGGAGTAGGATCATCATCCTGCGTCTCGGGCACAACATTGCCTTCCGTCTCCTTATCCTCCTCCTCTTTCTCCGCCTCCACCTTCTCCTCCTCCACCTTCTCCTCCTCCTTCTCCTCCTCCTCCCCCCCCTTCCTCCTCCTCCTCCTCCTTCTCCTCCTCCTCCTTTTCCTCCTCCTACTTCTCCTCCTCCACCTTCTCCTCCTCCTCCTCCTCCTCCTCCTCCTCCTCCTCCACCTTCTCCTCCTCCTCCTCCACCTTCTTCTCCTCCTCCTCCACCTTCTCCTCTCCTCCCTCTCTTCCTCCTCCTTATCCTCTTCATCCTCTTCATCACCAGTATCATCCTCTTCATCACTATCATCACCAGTCTCAATCACTTTTTTTTCAGCCGCTTTATCATAAACATTTGAAATAGGAGAGGTCCTGGGCATCCCTATAGAAATTGTTGAAGGAGTTAGTCCATTTTATTAGGTTAAACTACAGTTAAACTAGATAAACTAATTCAGGTTATTTGAAAAAAATAAACTTACATCTCCCAGGACTCTCTTTGTGAAACTCTTCCTCCACGAAAAAAGGCTCACCACTCTTGGATTTCTCCAGGAGATCAATCCTACTTGTCAAACTACCAACCTTAACATCCAAATCACCAACCTTACCATTAAGGGTTTTGAACCCTTCCATAATTGCCTTGGATATTTCAGCAATTGATTCACGAAGCCCGGGGGTGTGACTTGATCGTCAAGAGCAGGAGGAGCATCACAATCAATAGCAGCAGTAGCATGAGTATGATGGTTTCTATGAGCCAGATCTCTTTCCAAGAGATTCGTCCACAATATAAGCCCACCATTCTACTCACCGATGATTTCCTCCATCAGATACCGCTCCTCACCTTTAGCCTCCAAGATGCTTGAAATTTCCTGTGAAATATACATAAACTAAGTTAAACTACTTGTTAAAAACACTGAAGTTAAACTAAGTTAAACTAAGTTAAACTGAAGTTAAACTAAGTTAAACTATAGTTAAACTACTTTAAACTTAACTAACCGTGGAATTTCTGAGAGCTGTGTAGATGTCTCCCAACCCGAAACCCTTTGTGTTCAATTCCTTGAACCTTCCCTTGCACATCCTAGGGCATTGGTCTTCGTATGGGACATTCTCTCTAAAATGCTTCTTCAAATTAGGAATGGCTTCAAATGGGAGTAATTGTACACAACACATAGTTTAACATATATTTTAACTAATTTAACAAATTAAAATTTACCTCAAATGGCAATATAAATCCTGAAATTGTCGTACTTGGGCTGACAGTACCCTTCATCCGCTCTGAAATTTTTAGGATCTCGCTTTCTAAATCCTCAAATGTGAAACGTCTCCATGGGAAAGTCAAACATTTGGGTAAATCATTGACAATCCTTTGAATAAACGGATCTCTTGGTCCTGCGATCTTTGTTTTCCCCCTAATCACTGTGGCTAGAAACCACAAAATAGTCATCTTCAGTCTATCCTCTTAAGGACTCATCAAGGACAGCTTCTTAAAAACATGCTCCACCCAAGGCTTAGCTTTCTTCCCGAAATATTTAGTCACCAGCTGGTTCCCACCAAGATTTTCATAGTTCTCCGGGTATTGGTGGCAGTATAATCCGCAGAGAAGTCCATGTTCCCTAAGACCATACCTTATAGGGACTCCATTTACAACAAACCACAATTGTTGTGGCTTCTCCGTCTTCGCCAACCTTTGGATGAAGCTCCAAGCACCCATGACCTTCTGGTTGTTCTCCTAATGCAAATGGAAGATGTGTTTAAACTGTGGATGTCGCAGGAACAACCTAAGCTCATTTTCGCCAAGACTCCTCATGAATTGGACACACTTAAGCGGATCACACCGTGTACCAATCTTCGTAATCTTTGAGAACTGGCTAGGCTCAAAGAAGAAGCCCAAAGGCTGTACATGTACCTACATTCAAAACAGTAAAATAAGTATTTGAACAGCAGTTTAACAATAGTTTAACTCTAGTTTAACTCTAGTTTAACTCTAGTTTAACTCTAGTTTAACTCTAGTTTAACTCTAGTTTAACTCTAGTTTAACATGTAAAACACAAAGGCTGCAAGTTTAACTCTAGTTAACATTACTTTAACAACAGTTTAACAAGTAGTTTAGTATCAGTTTAACTCTAGTTTTACCTAAAATTTAACTCTAGTTTAACTCTAGTACTTACCATTTCTTCCTCAGCACCACCAATATATGTACCCGATGGGCCTACTTCCTGAGAAGGCTGCAAGAAAAACGATATAAAAACATGTTAAAGTAGTTTAATTACATGTTAAACCAATTTTTAATTACTAATCGTAATCAAATAATTCAATAAATCATACCCTTTGCTTTCTTTTTTTCCTCGATTTCTTTTTTTGGATCGAACGAGAACTATTTCCATGTTCGGTTGTGTTTACCAAGTCTACTCCATCTACTGGATCTTTAGGATCCTTAACATTTGCATTTCTCGTCCTCATGGTCTTCACTTTTTAAACCGATCCCAAACCTGCAAAACATTCAATACAATTCATACTTAATCCCTAAATTGAAAAGTTGTAAACCTAAATTGAAGAGAACAAATCCCTAAATTGAAGAGGTATAACCCTAAATCAAAACCCTAAATTCCTAAATTCTGCTTCCACGAAACCCTAACCAAATAATTACTAATCGATAAACCCTAAATTGAAGTTTCTGTAGTTTTCAATTGAACAAGTTGACCTTAGTTTACCTACAGTTTAATCGACAACGATACGCGAGGATGACGAAGAAGAAGAAATCTAAATCGAAAACAAAGAAAGAAGAAAACGAAAAGAAGAAGAAACCAAAGAAGAGAAGAAATAGGAAGAGATTGATTTGTGATTTTGAAATGAAAGTAACCGAAACTTCCAAAATTTATTAGCAGAGAGTTACAGTTATGTCGTAGGGGATAGGCGAGTGGGGCGAGTGGGAAGGGGATAGGCGAGTGGGACGAGTGGGAAGGGGATAGGCGAGTGGGGCGAGTGGGAAGGATGAGGTGGTTTTTTTGTAATAAACATAACTGTCAAAGGTTAAATGGTCTTTTACTCAATTTTAACATTAAAAGAAAATCAAAACAAAATTAATTATGATTGGAGGTTATTCTGACAAGATGAAAAAGAAGGAAGGTCACTACAGCATTTGATCCGTAAAATGATAAAAATTGTAAATACATTCAAAAGTGTGGCCTTTCATTTAACATTTAAATTTAAATTCTGGTCATATTATTTGGAAAAATTAAAAATGTAATCGCATACTTGTTATTAGGGGTGGGCAAAATATCCGGGATCCGAGATCCGATCCGTGATCCGCTCCGATCCGCTCCAAAAAATCGGATATCCGAGGTGTGCGGATCCGGATCCGGATATTTTATTTTGAAAATCCAGATATCCGGATCCGTTTTATGTATAGTTTATTTAAAATATATGTATAGTATATATATATATATACTATATAATAGATTGAAATTGATGTAAAATATCATAGAAATAAATTTTATTTGAAATTTTTGTGTATATTTAAAATCTTACATAGTAAATATGTTCAAAAATGTTTACAAAAATTAATTTTAAATATTTTATATGATATTTTTAATTTTTTTAATATATTTTTAGTAAATTTATATTATTATTTTAAGATTTAAACTATTTTTAGCGGATCCAGATCGGATCCAGATATCCGCGGATATTGACGGATCCGGATCCGGATACCATAAAAATCTTGGATATCCGATCCGTGCCTAACCCTACTTGTTATTATATTGAAACTGAGTAAACAGTTATTTACCGAAAGAAAATGAACAAAATGAACTCTCAGGTTTGGAATTAAAATTGTGAAAGATACCATTTAAATTCAAAGTAATTTTGTCGATGGTTAAGTCAAAGTAATTTAAATTCCGAAAAAGATTAAATCTGTACAATATCAAAATATGCACAACCCTAAAAGCTTGTCGCCGGAAATTGTATTTCGTTTTAAAAGTTCACCGCATTTCTCCGTTCATCCTCGCTCGGCGTAACGCAGCGCCGCGTCGTTCTCTCTTCAAACTTCCTCTCTCTGGTAAAGCTTCTTTTTTCAATTTTCCTCTTAAAACTAATTAATGTTGCTTTCGCTTTCCCCAGTGGTTTCGTTTCTAAACCTATTTTTTCTTCAATTTCTAGCTCTCCGTCGATCTCAAACTACAGATTCATAAACCCTAGTTGTTCCCGATCTATTCTAGAAGCTTTCACCACTAGAACTAGTCAGGATTTAGTCAGAGCCTAATCGCTGCGAATTAGAAACCCTAATTTCAAAGGTTATGAAGATGGAGAGATAGTTTTGGCTCTCTAAGGAAGTAAAAAAAATGGATATTCATTTGGTTGATGAGGTTGTGTCAATGGGGAATCATGGAATTGGAGATGAAGGAGATGCTGAACCTAGTGATTGTAGTAGTGTACCGAATAATATCGAAAATTCATTGGGAGTTCAAGATGAAGTTGGAATTGCTGAGCCATGTGTTGGTATGGAGTTTAATTCAGAAAAAGATGCTAAATCTTTCTATGAAGAGTATTCGAGGCAGCTTGGTTTTACTTCTAAGCTTCTTCTCAGAACTGATGGGTCTGTTAGTGCTCGGGAATTCGTATGTAGTAGCAAAAGGTCAAAGAGAAGGCCTGCTGAAAGCTGTGATGCAATGGTTAGGATAGAGATGAAAGGTCAGGATAAATGGGTTGTGACGAAATTTGTTAAAGAGCATAGTCATGGATTGGTAAGTCCTAATACAGTTCATTGTCTTCGCCCTCGTAGGCATTTTGCTAATTCAGAGAAATCTGTAACCGGGAGTTTTCAAGAAGGGGCGAATGTGCCTAGTGGAACGATGTATGTTTCTATGGATGGGAATCGTGTTCCTTTAGAATCTAATAACAGAGGAGGTAGAAGTGCGTTTAAGAATTCAAATAGAGGTGCGGGAGCAGTAAATTATGGCTTTATGGCTACGAATACAAAGAGAACTACTGGACGGGATGCACATAATCTGTTGGAATATTTTAAGAGGATGCAGGCAGAGAACCCTGGTTTTTTCTATGCAATTCAGCTTGATGAAGATAATCAGATGACAAATGTATTCTGGGCAGATTCGAGATCTAGGATTGCTTATACTCATTTTGGCGACACGGTCACAGTAGATACAAGTTACAGGTGCAATCAGTTTCGGGTTCCTTTTGCGCCGTTTACTGGGGTGAATCATCATGGTCAGACGATTCTATTTGGCTGTGCACTGATTTTGGACGAGTCAGACACTTCATTTATATGGCTGTTCAAGACTTTTCTTACAGCAATGAGAGATCAACCGCCTGTCTCTTTGGTAACTGATCAAGATAGAGCCATACAGATTGCTGCTGCTCAGGTATTTCCAGGTGCTCGTCACTGTATTAATAAGTGGGATGTGCTAAGAGAAGGCCAGGAAAAGCTGGCTCATGTGTGTCTTGCGTATCCCAGTTTTCAGGTAGAGCTATATAATTGTATCAACTTCACCGAAACAATAGAGGAGTTTGAATCGTCCTGGAGTTCCATCATCGAAAAGTATGACTTAGGAAGACATGAATGGCTTAGTTCTTTGTATAATGCTCGAGCTCAGTGGGTACCTATTTATTTCCGGGATTCCTTTTTTGCAGCGGTATTTCCTAGCCAAGGTTATCCGGGTTCTTTTTTCGATGGATATGTGAATCAGCAAACAACCCTTCCAATGTTCTTTAGGCTGTACGAAAGGGCTATGGAGAGCTGGTTTGAGCTAGAAATTCAAGCAGATCTTGACACTGTTAACACGCCTCCAATCTTGAAGACACCATCACCCATGGAGAATCAGGCTGCAAATCTCTTTACACGGAAAATTTTTGCAAAGTTCCAGGAAGAGTTGGTAGAGACATTTGCTTACACTGCAAATAGAATTGAAGATGATGGTACTACCAGCACATTTAGAGTTGCAAAATTTGAAAATGACAACAGAGCTTATATAGTAACGTTTTGCTACCCCGAAATGAGAGCAAACTGCAGCTGTCAAATGTTTGAGCATTCTGGCATACTCTGTCGACATGTTTTAACAGTGTTTACTGTCACAAATATACTCACTTTGCCATCACATTATATTCTGAGACGGTGGACAAGAAATGCTAAGAGCATGGTAGGGTTGGATGAGCTTGTCAATGAAAATGGGCATGATAGCTTGATACACCGCTATAATCATTTATGTCGTGAGGCCATCAAGTATGCTGAGGAAGGGGCAATTACAACTGAAACTTATAATATTGCTTTAGGGGCACTGAGAGAAGGTGGGAAGAAGGTTTCAGCTGTCAGGAAAAACTTAGGTAGAGCTGCACCTCCTAGTTCACATGGTAGTGGAATGGGTAGTGATGACAGGACCTCACTATCAGCTACTGACACAACCCCTTTGCTGTGGCCGCGTCAGGATGAAATGATACGCAAATTTAATCTTAACGATGGTGGAGCCAGAGCTCAATCCGTTGCTGATCTAAATCTGCCTCGTATGGCACCAGTGTCCCTTCACCGAGATGATGGTGTTCCTGAGAATATGGTACCCAGAGGAACCTTTCGTAGACGTTTATTTTATTCTATTGGTGTTGTTAGGTGGTAATTTGACTTGCTTTGTCTTACAGGTAGCTCTTCCTTGTCTTAAGTCAATGACTTGGGTGATGGAGAGTAAGAATACAATGCCGGGTGGTAGAGTTGCAGTTATCAATTTAAAGGTGTGCATTATATGAACCTGAAACTTTTTCTGTATGTTTTTTTTTTGCAAAAGTTGATCTGATGTAATGTTTGCATCTGGAAGATATTAGATATTTGTAAGCATCATGATGCTGAAGATTTGAACAATTTGTCATTAGTCTTTGGGGCGAATTAAATTTGCGTTACTGACTATAGTGTAGGGAAATCTAATCTGTGTCCATCAATAGTTTTACTGCTTCCTGCAAAAACATAGTTGGTCGCTTTAGTGAGGATTCTTTTTCATGATGTTTTCAGTTGCACGATTACAGAAAGTTTCCCTCAGTAGATATGGAGGTCAAATTTCAGCTATCTAGCGTCACACTTGAACCCATGTTAAGGTCCATGGCTTACATTAGCGAGCAACTTTCATCTCCAGCCAATAGAGTAGCTGTCATCAATCTGAAGGTATGCTTTTTGAAGTCTTGGCTTTTAGCTTCTCATGTAGTCTTCACTTTGAAGAAAATTCTTTTCTTGAAAAGCTCTCTAATTTATAAATTATTTAGTGCCTTGATTCCCTATTTTCCTTATATAACGTCAGTACAGGAAACTTCTGTGTTTGACATGTTATCCCCATATTAGTTACGGAATCTGGATTCTCTCGATCATGTTAAGCTGCCATATTTTAATCCAACGTCACTACTTGAATATGTCGTTTTATGTCTGCCTACCGTAAAAACGGTTCTTTTGAAATCCACTTGGATCTAACCAGAAAAAAAGCTGGAGAAGGTTTTTTCACCATTGTCCATGAAAGGAACTAAATAGCTGTAGTACTGTCTTTTCAAATTTGTATTATAGGAAAACCACTTGAAAAAATAGAAGGATTTTTTCTTATGTACTGTGTGGCTCTCTTTCGTAATTATGAAGATCAATTTCTTACTCTGTATTAGCGACACTGAATTGAATTGCAGAGTTTCAACTGAGTTAAAACCTTTTTTGTTTTCCGTACTCCAGCTACAAGATACCAAAACAACAACAGGAGAATCAGAGGTCAAATTTCAGGTGTCCCGGGATACACTAGGTGCCATGTTAAGATCAATGGCCTATATCCGTGAGCAGCTCGCTATCATTGTAGGCACACTCCCTGTCAATTTCTTTTTCTTTTGTTCTAAGTAGTATTTATTACCATCTTATCGAGGCTCTAAATGGTATGTTCCATTTGCAGGGAGAGCTACAGACAGAACCTCAAGCAAAGAAGCAACGCAAGTGATGTTTAAGGAGAGAAGCAACCATGAAAAGAAAAAAAAAAGACTTGTTAAAACTTTGGGAACATCCTCATTAACCTCATTAGGTTCCATCTCTTCTCTATCTTTGTGATTGATGTTTCTAGATATACGATACAATGTGTAATATATGTATAAGGTGTCATGTCATCTACACAAGTGTGTAAGAAACAGGTGGCCATTGAGTAGTCTTGATTAAAGAGCCAGGCTTTGAAGTGTACATATCCTTGTTATTCAGACATCCTTTAGCTGAGATCTATTGTGATTCTTGTTGGACAGTGATCAGTGTGAGACTGCGCGTTTTGAGTAAAGCATTAACTAGGAATAACAAATAATGTATATGAAAGTTGACACATTATTTATTCATTACAAGAAATTCTCGTGCATATTTTATGAAATCATCCAACAGATTAGTATGCAGATGAAAATGTAAATGGAGTGAAAATTAGGAGGAACAAGCAAGAATACATAAAAGGACGTAATTGCTACAAATCTGCTGTCTCTCCTTCTAACACTGATTCCGTTTAACCCGACCTGACTCGAACGGGTAGACTCAGCATCTTTCTAGCTTTCAATTTCTTGTCTACAAGCTCCGGTAATCAATAACAGTTACCTCTTCCTCTGGAGCATCTAGGTCTTGGTAGCTGCACCATTTTATCATACATTAGTTTCTTAGAGACACTACAATCTTGTTCATACGTTTGATGAAAAGATGAAAGGTTAATGATACTCATAGCATAGAGTGATCCATATTACCTGCGTAGCCGTCTAGGATCCTGTCTAAAGGCCGGAGGCATAAGAAACGGGGCGGGTCCACCTCTTCCGCTACCTTCAAAAGGAGGATTGGGTCCACTTGGGAACATCTGCATTGCAAACTCAGCTGGTGCTGGTACAAACGGTCCCAATGGCCTGCCCACATCATCATTTACAGATCATTGATTAGAAACACAGTAACTCTTATGATAGGATCATGGGAGAGCAAGTAGTCATTGTTAAACCTACCCGGCACCAGGAACAGGCATCAGCACTGGTGGTGGGTTCATATCTGAGGCAAAGGGAGGAACACGAACGCCACCTTGTCCACCAAATGCATCGTACCCAACTCCCTCAGGATTTGCACCATCAGGACCATCACCTCTTTGTTGATCCTCTGACCGCTCATTTCTGTCATTTCCATTAGCCCGTCCGTCACGCTCTCTGCGCCCACCTCGATCATCCCTCAGTCTGTTCTCCATGCCTGGTTTACGTCTCATAGGTCTATCTCTCTGTCAAAATTTTGTTTCACCCGCACAAGTAAAAACCTCAAAACAAAGCTAAACAAATGAAAACCCAAAGCTCCAGACTAGTCCACATGTAAAAAGGATCACATACCGGGCCAGATTGCTGCGAGGCTGGTTGTCCTCCTGGAGCATTAGGATCACTGCAATTGGCAAACACATAATCTTTTCAATACGAACCCATCATAAAAGTCAGAAGAGAAATCCAAGAGAAAACCCTACATACTTCATATAGTTCTGAAAATACAGTTCTTCACGAACTTTGGTAGTCAGCTCCGTGACAAGCTCAATGTGTTTCAGCTTGAGATGCTTGTACACAAATTCAGCAGCATGAAACAGTTTCGTGCAACCCTTCGCTCCACAACCAAATTTCCAACCATACTTCTCATCCCTAATCTTGCGGACATGTGGATCTAAAGCTTCGGTAGCAGCAACATCTATCTTCTCTTTGGCAGCCATCACTTCCAAGGGATCTTGACCTTTCAACCTCTCTTGCCAATAAGAGTCAAATTTACTTTCACTCTCATCTCCTTTTGCATCAGAACCTTTTCCTTCAGCTCTCACATGCCGCAAACCCTTAGCTTCATTTGTTTCAACTTTTCCGTAATAGTCTACACCATGAACACGCCAGAGATATGTGACAAGCGTGTCAAGCAATTCAACACCCTCAAGGCCTTTTACAGATGTCAATCCCCTTATAATTATAACTGGACCAGTAGACCCACTGTGTAACTTTTCTCTACCCGATTTTTCAGTTTCTGAACCTGATAAAACGTTTTCCTCAACTCCTTTCTCAGAGTCTAGCTTACGAACAAGGGCTTGTGCTTGTTCTACGTCAGTTAGGATTCTCTTTGGATCAGAAGTGAAACTGGGTGCTTTCGGTGCGGCTGAAAGAAGTTCATTCTCTTTAGCTCCCAGCCTACCTTGTCTTCTTCTTTTACCACCACCAGCTGCTTCATCCTCAGAATTTGGCTCACTGGTCTGACCTGTTTTATTCAGTGCTGTCACTGCAGGACCTCTGGAACAGATGGGATGGGAAGCTGTGAGCTTTAGAGATGATAGAAAGGTGATCGTAATCTTAAATAAGGAGTAAAGACCCAGGGAATAATCTTACAAATCTAGTGTCCCGCTCTGTAAATCAAGTAAGAAATCCTTCGCAACCTTCCGTGCAAGTTCATTCCTTCTGAAAATTTCATAAGAATATAGTCAATTTTTCAAAAAATGAAAAAAAAATAAAAAATAAAGACTTTGATACCAAGATTACAAGAGATCAGTGTATAGTAATAGTATTAATATTACACCAGTCAGGCACTAACACCGAATCAAACTGCTGCAAATGGCTCTTGGTCTCACCTTTCTATGACCGAGACTAAGTTTGTTGGATGATACTTATTTTTCAACCTGGACGTGTAACATAGATAAGCATGTTACTAGGTTAACTTGCAGAATATTCCAGAAAAATGTAAAAGATAGAAACAGATAGTGGAAATCACCATTCTTCCTCTTTATGCGCATTAAAATAGACACGTTTCTGTGTTGTGATATACTCTGACTTATACTCTTGATATCTGCATCAGGAAAAAAGGTATTAACCCTGCAGCATTAAGAGACAACTACTTAAGCACCAAGACTACGTTGCAGATATAACCATACCTGCGTTCAGCTTCAGATGGCAATATATCATCTTCCAACTCCTGGATAAAATGTTTGTATGACATCAATCCATCCCTGGATAAAGAAAATACAACATCACATGTTTGAGAAAGGATTTCTAGTAACTAATCAGGCATTAGTGTCCCTCAAACATTCACTCTAACTCTCTGGAGCTATAAGGAAGAAAGCATTTATTCCTCATCGAAGATAGAACATTCTACAAGGGATATATCTTCCTTTCATTGATTACCAATAGACAATTCATAACACACCATAGGAAAAAGAGAACAAACCCATGAAATACAAAAAAGATGAACAAAGATGAAGGAACCTTAACCTTTGAGTATTTCCACTGTTGGAAGCATCACCATAACCTCCACGTCCTCCTTCCCAGTCTGCCAATAGAAATACACAAAACAAAAAAGGTAGATATTGATATCTCTCTTCTAAAATAGATTGTTCACGAAACGAACTATGAACTTTTTTATCAATTTGTTTCTAATCCAATACATATAGAGAAAAATACCAAGCTATGACTACGAACTATGCTAGTCAAATGAACTATAAGTCCCAATTTATAAGAAAGCCCAATGACAGTCATCTTAAACATGTCTCACAAGATGCAAAAGTGGTAAAAGTGATTCTCTCGACTATAACACACATTTGAGTAAAAGATGTCTCACCTTGATAGCGACCCATTAAGCGGCCATGAGGCCTTTCATCACCATAACCAGGCCTCCCACCCATTTCACGGTCATACCCTCCACCATAGTCATACCCAAATCTATCATTCAAAAAGAATCATTGTTTACCGATTAGGATAGCTCCAAAATTGATGAGATGTAACAATCATTGATACGAGAGGACAACTAAAATATGAGAAACTACGTGATGCACTTGTTTTTCCTCAGCTAAGTAACAATGCAATGCAATTTTCCTAGAAAAAGTTGTAGAAGATCCAAAATTTCCACTGAGCACAGAAATGAAAATCCAAGCATAGGAGATGAAGATTACCTTCTATCAGATGGTCCATAGCCACCACCACGAGGACTACCACGGCGAGCATCATAGCCATTATCATCCCTCCGATAACGCTTATGAGGAGGTGAACGACGCAATGGAGGAGATTGTCGCCTATCTCTGTACGGTGGCGGAGGACTCAAGCTAGGCCGTCTCTTGTAATCCCTACGAGGCGGTGGAAGGGGAGAACGGTCACGGTCACGGCGATTAGGCGGAGGATGATTAAGGTCTCTATCGTCACGCCGCTCCCGTGAATCTCTCTCCCGGCGGTGAGGAAGCTGTTGCTGTTCTTGCTCTTGTTGTTCCAGCTGCGGCTGAGAGGAGGAAGGAGGTGGAGGAGGTGGTGAGGAAGAGGTTGAATTCTCAGGGAGGCGGTTATCGACGGAATCAGCCGGAGGTAGAGTCACATCGGCCATTTTCAATCGGAACCCTAAATCGGGAAATCTCCGCTAATTATTTATCGTCTGTTACGATACACTCAAAGCCTTTCTCTACCTTTGCGGGTTTGCTACTGTTACAGTGAAACTTATTCAACTTGGCCTTTACTTAGAGGCCCATCTCCATAATGAAATTAGATTTTTATTTTGTATTAAAGTTAATCAACAATTCAACATAAACTATTTGATATATGAAAGGAATAATTTAGCTACTGAAATTGCATAATTATACAGGAAACTTTTTGTTTTTCTATCTATAAAACATTCAACATTTTTTGTATTTACATGTTGTAATTCGAAATCTACCAAAAAGTTGAATTTTATTCATTGAAGTTTGCCACATAAACGAAACAAAAAGCTTTTGTGATAAAGAACATGAATCAAGGTCTGAGTAAATTCATACCCAAAATCAATGACTCAAAACGTTTACTAAGATAAGAAATTCACCAAATAACTTTGAAAAACAAGAAAAATAAGTGTAAAGTTTAAACGAGAAGAACTCAGATTTTCTTCAAAGAAAAATGTGTGTTTTTATTATGAAGAATGAAAGAGCTTATATAGGCGTGACAATCGATCTATACCTATGGTCATAGAGCATAAAATGAGCAAGAAATAATCTAAATTAATGTAGAGATGACAAAAGAATGAGAAACCTTTGATTTGTAACTGTTAGAGTAAATGCTCGGCCAAATAAGAAAGCATTCTTGTAATTTTTTTATATCTCAAAATTCTCTTGATATAGTGATGTTCTAGAAGCTTTTGGACGTATTAGAAGGTCTTCAAATCGCTCATCTGAAAAGAACATAGTTGTTGGTCCATAAATAATTTCTTTGGCGCCGGATAAGAAAATTATGAGTAAGGGAGGATCCGCCTGATCCTCTGGATGCTGGTGCACGTAAAGAGTCTCTTCAAAATCTTTAATTAAAGTAGAGACTCTCCTAGACGCCACACATATAATTGAGAGGTGCCAAACTTGGAAAGTTCTAAATAAAGTAAGTTTAGGTTCACTCGGGTTGGAAAATTAATAGCAGTCAGCTCCAAACCAAACTGGTCTTCAAACCACTTAGAAAAATTAACTCTCGAATGGATTCCTTGCAGTTGGGCTGGAATTCTTGAAGAAATACCTATATGCTAACTAGCACTAGGACGGGTATGGGGACAAAAAACGGGGACGGAAAATGGCAAGTTAAAATTTTATGGATACGAGTACGACATGGGAACGTTAATAAATATATAAGAAAAATATCAATGAATTTAAATATATAAAAAATCACACATAAGTTTTTTCAAAAAACACCTTAGTTTAACCTCTACTAAATAAAAAGAGTTTGGGGCTTCTCCATGTGTCCACCTCAGCTATAAAAACTTCTTTCTAAACATGTCATGTGTCTCATTTAAGGAATGTTTTACGTCAGTTTTTCCAAAAAAAATGAGTCTCAGTTTTCCACGTCAATTTAATACTTTCTCTTAATTTGCTATGTCATCAAAACTCAAGAATTTCCCCGAAGCAGAAATGCATGACTCAGCTAATTCATTTCTTTGAGATAATAACTTCCAGAAAGTTGAATCATTTTTCCTTCCGTCCCATTTAATCACTTCCTCTTAACTATACCTATCTCAAATGTCTACTCTCCCTTTTTCAGAATGATCAGATTCGATCATCGATTAAAATCATATTACAAAGAATTTCCTGTCTCTCTGACGCTTGAGTCCGGCATCGATCTCCGTGGTCATCTTTCCGGACGCCGTACGATTTGAAACCTGGGAAAAGAAAATTCAACGCTCAGGAGATTCATATAAAAACAGATTATGTAAGTACAACAAATCGTCATCTCCATGCTTAATCAACCATCCATTTTTAGGTTGATTATAGGAGGCAACAGTCTTATTGGTCGACCGCGACGTAGGCTTGCGTTTCTTGGTTGGCCATAGATCGTTTTAAAATTCTGTCCACCGTTCAACTCCGGTAAACAAGATCTCTCTCTTAACTATATATGCTAGATCAGCTGCTCTGTTAATATTGAGGTTCGGTAAATCATATATATATATATATATATATATATATATATCATTCTCTTGGGATTCTATAGAAACAAGTATAGGTGAAACAAGACATAATATTCACATTTTCTTTGTAATCAGCATTCCACTTTGCAAACAGCCCTGAAGGATGTTTGTTTATATGCAACTCTTTGCGTACTCCTCTTGAAATTAGGAAAACAATCTTAGAAAGTCTTGTCTTCTATTTTGGTATGCCATTCCAGAGAATGGTGGATTTAGTAAGAATGAGAATTGTTATGCAACAGTTTGTGGATATGAAAATTCAAAAAAGGGGGAATAGGGTAACAAAAATGGAACAAATATGTAACTTTAACTTTAGAAAGTTGAGTTTCTATGTCATCGAATTTGAATTTTTGGTGTTGCAAATTATGTGTAAACGTATAATCTATGAATCTGCCATTTAAGATATCTTTTAGCTTCTAACTAAACGCTTCTGCAGGTTTAGTCTCGATTAACAGCCCTCTTATACTTTAACCACCGTTACTGTTCGCTATTGGAAAAATAGACAACATTAGTGGCAATCGCAAGTTCGTATATCATCATCCTAGCAATAATCGACAATGGCTAAGGTTTGTTCATATACATACCTGCTTTGTACTTCACTACTATCTTCTTTGATTGTTAGAATTAGAAACTTTGTTTTTTGACAGTGAAACAAGGGTATGCATGATTTTCATCAAGTTCACTGAGAGAATTGTTTTTTCCCTATGCTAAGGAATAAGAATTGTTTTTCTGTTCAGATTTGCGGAAACGACCATGCAGGCCTTGCTCCTACAGTTAAATACTCAACTAAACTCAATCAACTAAACTCAAAGAGGCCGGTCAAAATTATAGGTCTTATAGATGTGGAAGAAGCGGGTTGTGCTAAGGACATATTTTCAACAAGTATGAAGTTAGGGCTCCCACATGTAGTTTTTTAACCTTTTTATTCTCCCATGTCCTACACTAAGTGTTTATGAATTTTGATTCACCTTAAATGCATAGAAAAAATATTAATTAAGAACACGGGTTTTAAAACAAGGTGATTCAGTGAATGTGATGGTCAAGGCTCTTACTTCTGCCTGTGCAAGTGGCAAAGGTGGATGAGTAACTGAAAAGAACAATCTTACTCCTGCCTGGAATTTGTATCTAAATTCTTCAACCAATATCGATTAAATCATTTGGCAACATGTTTTCTAAAGAATATCGATTAATTTTCTTTACCAACTTCAAGTCTAAAGCATATGATGACCAGCTGGATAATCGCATCAAGGGACAAAAAAAATTGTTTGCAGAAGGGGCATTGCAGCTTAGATGGTAAAGTTGTCACTTGTCAGCATAAAATGGTTATATATTCGTTATGTGAACATCATCTCTTGGATGGCAGGTTTACAAGGAGCATTACCTTGATGACCATGACCACAAAAAGAAAACAAGGTGAATATCTAAAATGGTAAAAGCAGTTTCTAGGTGTAGTTAGGTCACAGAAAGTCAGAAATCAGCAAAAGTAGTGGTAGTAGTCCACTCCTTTCCATGTGTCATGTTTTCACTTATACAGGTGCACAATTGGTCATGATAATTCCATTAAATACAAAAGATCATGTTAATGTTTGTAACATATACAGTGTATGTGTCCATTGTGTATAACAAGTTTACACAACCGGCTATAATAAGTTGTGTGGGGTACCCAATCAAAATAGAAAATCAAATTAGCTTTCATATTATTGGAAAATGAATCCAAATCATTTATCATTCGCAACTCACATAAGAAAAAATATTTTATCAAAAGAAAAACACATAAAACAAACATTGTCGGAGATTTAGAGTTACCATAAAGATGGCGTGGAAAACATGAAGCTCAAATTTTATAGGTAGGGTAGAGTAGAGCATTTTAGGCAATTTTAAAAGAAATTTATAGTATTATTGCACAAAGCTAAAGTTTTATATTTTAAAATATTAATGATACATGTTGCTCAAAAGATTAAAGACAAATTTATGTCACCGCTCTCTGTTTGTATGCTTAGAAGGACTATTAATCAACCAATGCACTAAAAGTTCTATATACACATCAATTCAAAGAACGATTAAGAAAACTAATAAAATAAATATCATTTAAATAGTCAATGCAAAAAAATATGTGATCAATAAATGAAAAAATTGTTAAATAACTCTATATCATAAACAAAAAAATGCATATCAAAAAAACCAAAGATGAATTTGTACGACTTTACAATCACAATGATTATTATAAGATATGAACAAAAACAAAAATAAACCGGATGTAGCGCGGACTAACCTCTAATATCTTTAAAAACAACAAAAATAAGCTAATCAACGAGTAAAACATTTTCCAAATCCGGCTCATCTAATAAGAGGTCCTTAAACTCCAAGAATCCTACATCTCCCATAGAATCAAATTCATCTCTACCAATCACCACCATGGAGGACACAGTAAGACAAACCCGAATAGATCATGATTGGTTTAAATGTATGTTGGGTGGTCATACGTCGATGATACCTCAAACGTTAAACCCATGGGAGTACATTAAGCTGGAGCATTGGTGTAATTATCCCATGAGGATCACAACAAGAAAGTCAGAAGAAGCTCAAAGGCTTCAATAGGTTAAGGTTCAGGCAAATTCTGACAAAGACCTCAGTAATTAGGATGAGTTTCTTGCACGTTAGAGAATTTGAGTGATCATTATGGGGAAAATGAGAATGAGAGGTTGTTGTTCATGTCTAAGGAAAAATCCACCAATAAACACAATACACCATATTAGCATCAGATGACTCCTTATGCACTTGAGGATTCAAAGAGTGGTCCATCAGAGTGTTAATATGAATCTAGCAACCTAGCAATAACACATAATCCATATGAACACCCTTAATTGATTATTCTCTGAATCCTCAAGTGTGTAGTGAGTCTGCTAACGCCAATCTGGTATACTGCAGAGAGTGGTGGTTGTTCCCTTAGACTTGAATGGTAGCCACTTATCGTCTTGGTCCTCATGATGATCACATAACGTTTTGTACTTATAAGCAAATCATCCTAGTCACTGAGGTCTCCATGAGACTTTGCATGAATCTCAACCTCTTGAAGCCTGTAAGCTCTCACTGCCTCTCTTAATTTAGTCCTCCTAGGATCATAACATAAATGCTCCAGCTTAATGTACTCATGCGGGTTTATCATTTGAGGTATCAGTGTCTTATGGCTACTCCATACACGTTCAAACCGATCATGCACCATTTAGGCATGCCTCACTACATCCTCCATGGTAGTGATTGGTGATCCATTAGTCATCTTCCAAACCAAAGTCTGTAAACCCCTCTACAAACCCATCTAATAACAGACCGACTAAGATATCCTTACAACTCTGGCCTGAGCAAACCATAGAAGACTGCTTGAACTCCAATAGTAACGCAAAACTGAATCGAACTCATGGGTGATCACTAATGGTACAAAGACTGCTTATGGTGTTAGTGGTGTGGTGTTCCTCGGTCATCCATGTCTCCTCTTGGAAGACCTAATACCAAATCAAACTTCTCAAGAGTCACAAAGTTTTAGGGCCACAAAGTTTAGACAAAATGACATATGGGTCTACAGTTAGACAACATGTAGGGCCTCTTGGGTGCATGCTTTAGGGCCACAAAGTTTTCACTGTCATGCGAACACATCTTGGCTTGCCACTTGTAATGGAGTTTGACACATTACATGATGTGACCGGACGTATAACTTTCTAATGTGACTTAATCACGTCTCTCTTTCTTATGCAACACTCACCAATGCCTCATCAAGGTATACATGAACCTAGACTCTCAATCAATCTAGTTACCGACACTCATTCTAGTAATGAAACACAACTCAGTTAGATACGAATCACATTTCACCGTGGCACTGGTATCTTTGGCGTGCTAGGATTTCTGAGCTCTTTCTTCTTCACACTAGCTTTCATGATCTTCTTAACCTACTACATATCCTAAAGTTTTGTCTTGTTGGATCTAAAAATTAAGATCTAGAGATTAGGGATTTTAGGATTTAGGTCTAACGTTTTAGGATTAGGATTTACCTTTTCTAACTTGAAACAAACTTTTTTTTAGGTGTAATGTTAATTTTTATACCATTTTAAATTTTTTGACAGAAAATATAGACAATACATAGAGAACTAGATAGACCAAAATCAACAGTAATACAAACAACATAAGACAACCAAAACAACCAGCGAAAAAACTTAAACGGAGATCGACTTGAAATGATGACACCATATAAGAACATATAACTATGAAGCTTGATCATCAAATGTAGTTTCCACACTCAGAATGTCATCAATGTTACCACGAGTAATATTGATCCAACGATATAACCCTCAATATGCTTCAGATCGAGCATAACCTACAGTTTCACAGAGACATTCACATATGAGACCTGCAAAAGAACAATAAGAAAAAGATTCCCTTCAACATTAATGGTTGTCACCACCAAAGACGAAAGAAAGAAACTCCGCACACCTAAAGCTCTGGTTGCAATAACCACCGCCTTTGACATCAATTTGCAATCATGATCTACACCGACAAGCATGAAGAGGGATCCCAAACTACGACGGAGCAAACTTCGCCTGTGAAGATGCCAATCCTTGAGCCGCCGAGGAGCATATCTACAACAGAGCCACCAGAGATTTGGCACCACAGCTTTACCGAAAAGCTCTAGTAGATCCACCACACCTAACCACCAAGAAGAGCCACCACACATGAGAGAAGAAAGCCACCGCCACTGTCAAACGCCAACAGCCATGCCCTCCCGACCACCGTTAGGAGATGAAGACAGGCCCGGCCCAGAGCCCAGGCAACTGAGGCAATTACCTAAGGCATCAAAACTTTTGGGACATCTTTTAAGCAAAAAATTTTAAGGCCTATAGGCATTTTTGTAAGATTAATTTTGTTGGGCCCTTAATTATAATTGTGGATTTTAATTTAACAAAACATTAAATTGGATTTCTTATTAATGAATTTTTAAGTAAAATTGTGGTTAAAAAAGAAAAAAAAAACCTAATCGTCACAAACTTCTTCTTCTAAGTCTATTTCTTCCTTTTATGTCAAAATTTTGAAGTATCACTTATCAAGTTACAGGTATGTAAATTTAATATAATGGTAGAATTTTGCTTCGATCAATAAGAAATTTATATTATAATTTTGTAACAGCACTTAGATAATTGTCAAGCAATTGAATTAGGGATTTAGTACTTCCAGTAGTTCCTGCAAAAAATTATTATTGCGATTACACAAGTTAAGAAGTAACAAGTTTAACACAAAATTCATCATTCATGGCTTCGTAACATTATAGTGAGATTACTTATTATATATTTTTCTTGGATTCTTTGGCTTCATAGTGGAATCTATTATAAATTAAAACAATTCAAAAAAAAAGACACAGCTTTGACTTCTCACTTTAGTGTATGATTAATCTCTCTTTGTTGTGCATTGTGCAGTGCAGTAATAGAGACATGCCACCATCTAAAGTTGAAAGAAACAGATCATCAGAAAATATAAAAAAGCAAGCCATGTGGACCAAAAAGAAGTCAACCATCGGGATGTAAAAACAGTAAGAAAAAGGAGAAACGAGATGCAGCTATAAAGTCTGAAGCTTATTCTCTTTTAAGATATGTAAAGAGAGTTGAAAAACCTTAAAGCTCTACCATTGGTGACGGTGAAGCAATCTCTAATCAAAGAGACAAAAATGAAGATGTCAATGATATTGGTCAGAATAGCGTTGAACATGATAATCAAACTCATCAAGATGAGATTGGAAAACAAAGCGAGGAAAGTGAGCAACAAGAAGTACATATTTCTGATAACTCTGTTCCTAGAAATCTACAAACTGTTGATATGAGATTGAGAGATTTGTTGGAAATTGGCAAAATGTCAAGTGACTATCAGTTTCGTAAAGATAGTACTGGTAGGCATTTTTCGCAATCATTCTACACAAGAAACATATAAAATGGAGAGAAACAAGATAAAAGATGGTTGATTTACTCAAAACCTGTCAATAAAGCATTTTGTTTTTGCTGCAAGTTGTTCAGGCATGAACAAAGTGGTGGTAACTTGGCGAGCACTGGGTAAGATGATTGGAAAAATATTTCAACGAGGCTGAAAGAACATGAAGGTTCTCATGATCATATTGTTTGCATGACACGTTGGATAGAGTTGGAGGTGAGACTTAAAAAAATTCAGACAATTGATAGGCAAGCTCAAGAAGAACTAAACAGTGAGAAAAGCCATTGGAGAGAAGTATTATTGAGAATATTTGTAGTGGTGAAAAATCTAGCTGAAAGAAATTTAGCATTTCACGGGGATAGTGACAAGATTGGTGAGGCGAATAATGGAAATTTTTTTGGTCTTTTTGAGATGATTGCAGAGTTTGATACAGTGATGAGGGAACATGTCCGGCGAATTGAGGAAAAGGAAATTTATTCGCATTACCTTAGTCACAGGATTCAGTATGAGTTGATTGCTATGCTTGCTAGGGAGATCAAAGTTATGATCATAAAGAAGATTCATGATTCGAAGTATTTCTCCGTGATTCTTGATTGTACCTCGGACATTAGTCACAAAGAACAAATCACTTTGATTATCAGATGTGTGGATGTTTCAGCGATGTCAACCAAGATTGAGGAATTCTTATTGACATTGTTGATTGTCAAAGATAAATCAAGAGAAGGACTTTTCACTTCGCTCCAAGATGCATTGATTGAACTAGAGTTAAACATTGATGATGTGAGGGGATAAGGATATGATAATGGATCTAATATAAAAGGAAAGAATAAGGGAGTAAAAAAGAGGTTGCTGGAAATTAATCCAAGGGCATTCTTCACTCCATGTGGTTGTCATAATCTTAATCTTGTGTTATGTGATATAGCATCTTCTTCCACAAAAGCTGTGTCTTTTTTTTTGAAATTGTTCAACGAATATACTGCTTGTTTTCTTCGTCAACAAATAGGTGGGATATATTAATGGAGATGGTTAAAGGACTAACCCTTAAACATTTGTCCCAGACACGTTGGGAAAGCCATGTTGAAAGTGTCAAAGCAATACGGTTTCAAGCCCCAGAAATCAAAGAAGCTTTGCTTTGCTTGGCTGAAAGCACTGACGATCCAAAAACATGAAGTGATGTTGAATCCCTTGCTCTAAGTGAAACACATGGAATTGGAGGTTTCGAGTTCTTGTTTGGTATGATCTTCTCTCTGTTGTCAATACAGTAAGCAAGAGCATGCAGTCAGAAAACATTGATATTAATCTTGCAATTCACCAATTTAGAGGACTTGTGTTATTTTTTCAAAACTATAGGGAGACAGGTTTTGAGGAAGCAAAGTCTACGGCTAGAAAAATTGCAGCTGAGATGGAAATTGAAGCTGAATTTCCTGTGAAAAAACGCATCACTAGAAGAAAGAGGCACTTTGATGAGGACGTAGAGACAGTTGATGAAAGTGTGCTATTGTCACCAAAGGAGGAATTCAGAGTTGATTACTTCAACACACTCATGGATCAAGCTCTAGTTTCTCTTGAGTCAAGGTTTGAACAATTTCAAAGGTATGAACCTATTTTTGGATTTTTGTTTGATTTAAAGAAACTAATATCAGCATGTGATGATATTTTGAGGGAATCATGTGTGAATTTGGAGACTTCTCTAAAATATGGTATGCATTATGACATAGATGGTTATGATTTGTTTATGGAACTGAAAGTTCTTTGAAATGCATTACCGAAGGAAGTATGCAAGCCTATTGAAGTACTTAATTTTTTGAAAAGAATAGAGAGTTGTTATCCAAACACAGGAATTGCTTATCGCATATTGTTAACCATTCTAGTATCGGTTGCTACCGCGGAAAGAAGTTTTTCAAAGTTGAAACTGATAAAAAATTATATGCGGTCTACCATGTCACAAGAGAGATTGAATGGATTACCTTTGCTATCAATTGAGACAGCTATGGTTGAAAAGCTCAACTACGTGAGTTTGATGGACGATTTTGCGGGGAAAAATGCAAGGAGGGCTATATTTCAATACTATATTTTTTTTCTTTTTTTTTTTATTAGATTGTTTATGAAATTAGAAAAAAATTTATTAATTAATATTATCATTTTCTTTGTATTACTATTATTTATAATTTTGCATAAAAAAAAGGGCACAATTTTTTTTTTTGCTTAGGGCATTATAAATCGCTGGACCGGCACTGGATGAAGACGTGTTGCCACCAACATAAGAAGGGAAACCGATGGCAAAAAACATATTTGAACAGAGAAAAGGGGATGAAACAAAGGAGAAAGTGGGAGGAGACACCGTCCCTAGCGTTGAAAATCCAGTAAGCCAGCACCGAAGCTTCTCTCGCTTAGATCTGCACCATCGGAACCACCAACCACCGAGAATAGATAAAAAATTGAAGAGAAGCAAACGAAACGAAGAAGGAGACCGACGTAGATGCTGGAGGAGCCACCAGCGCTGGTCGGAGCAAAGATTGAAGATGACAGCTGCTTTGGAGTCTAGAGGTTTTGAGAGAGTTTTCAAAAAAGAGAGATAAATTTCTTAACTTGAAACTAATTTGAAACTAACTTCTTATTCTCTTCTCTTTTTCTCCTCGACAACAGAAGACGGCATCAGCAAAGGTTTCTAGGTTCTCGGCCTTTCTCTAACTCCTTAGAATTTTAGGTTTTAAAATGATTAAGAAGAGACAATACATCTATTTATAATACTGGGTTTTAGGGTTTAAACTTAATAATTATTTTAATTGTAAGGGTTTTTAAACAAAACAATTTGGATCAGGTGTTTGGGTTGGAAACTAAATGTTACAATCAAAATGCACAAAAACCTTTTTGGGTTCTAAGTATAAAAAATTGTTAAAACTAACCTTGAAATAAATACAAGAAAACTGATGAACCAAACAAAAAGAAAAATTAAAATCAAAATTAGCAATAATTTATTAATTTCTTTATGAAATATATATCAAAACGTTTGGTAAAATAAGAAGACTTATCTAACCTTTTTTCTCCGATTGTTCTATTGATATTAAAGTGATAAATAAAATGAAACGTGATAGAAGAAATAAAACGAAGAAATACCGTTGTAGGTGGACTTGTATACTTTCTTAACCCCGTGAAGAAGTATCTTTGGATTTATCTACAACTTACTCTCCTGACATGAGAGCCACACTTGATTTTTTGTTTCAGATTTATATAATAATTTGTCCACTTATGACTTCTTCCTCCATTTCACCCAATTAAACTACTTTGATATTATTCTGCAAATTCCATGTTTTAGTGTATCCCAAGTAAATTATATCTATATTTTGTAATGGATTAATATCTTGTTCCATTTTATATTAATTAATAAATATGAGTTGACCAACAAAAAAAAAGTTTTCTCTTTCAATTGACTTAAAACATAGATTAAGGTTTTTCTTTGACTCAACGTAGATTAAATCATTAAGGTTTAATGACAGAAAAGGAAAACATCCATTAAAAAAAATTAAAAAGAGAGATTAGAAACAATTAAAAAAAAAAAAAAAAAAAAAACAAGACAAACGAGAAGTGTAAAAAAAAGTGACCGAATAGAAATAAAATAACAACGGTAAGAGAAAGTTACCGTTTTTGGAGTCAAAGTCATCTTTACAAGCAAGCAAATTGCTTTATTGCATGTTGTAGTCACAACACACACAGACCCCTTTTCTTCTCCGCATAAGATTCCTCTCTTTCTCTGTCCATTTGATTCGCTGCTGACTCACACACGACACACCTCTTTCTCTCTTTGCCTTCTGTTGCAGACGTTTTGTTTTGTTTTGATCCTCTCACGTAACTCCAAAAGCTCTCACGAACCTCTCTTCTTCAATTCTTCTGACTCTTATTAGGTATCGCCGTTTCTCTCCATTTTATTTCTTCTGGGTCTCTTCTACTTGTGTTAAAATCTCTCCTATTTTAGGTTTTCTTCTACTGTAATGGTTCAATTTCAATTGGGTTTCTTTAAAATCTGTCCTTTTTCTTGTTTGGTTAATTGAAGTTCTGATTTTTGATTTACTTTGAGAAAACTTCTGAATTTGTTCAATTAGTTTTCGATTTTGTCTTCGGTATGACTTTGCCCTAGTTTCGGATTTTTCCTGGGATTCTGATTAGCAACAAAGTTAACTTTTTTATGTGATTGTGATTGTTTATCTCATCTATTAGTTGATGCAACTGCAACTTGATTCTGTTGCATTTCTGTGAAAGTTTTAATCTTTTCATCAGAGGCTTACTCGAACAGGTTACTAGGTTAAGGGAATAGGTCAGATTGTATTTTGATTTGAGGGTAGAAATTGGATATCTAATTGTAGCTAGATATTGGCTTTTTAGGTTGTTTTGTGATTTTGGTATGTATGATGGAGCTGGAAACTTTGATAGTGATCTTTTTAATGATTCTATTTCTTATTCTTACTTGTATTTGTGTTGAGAGTAACATAGAGCTTGTTTCTTTTTGTTTATCAGTACTCATCTGTTAGCGATGTTTCTTTCTTAGAGTCTCTTATCTGCGTTCATTGCCTTGGATTTATGTATTCTCTTTGAGTTTGTTTGGGATTTGCTTTGTCATTTTATATATGGAAGGATTGAGTATTGAGATTTGAGAGAGTGATCATGTCTACCTAATAGCAACTATCCTGCAATGCATAATTTCACATTTTTATGTTTCAATTCGACTTGATAGTAAAGGGCATTGTGTTTTCTCTCATATTCAACATGAATATAATGTTAATATTGTGACACCGTTGCATTAGCTAATTTATTGAATCAAATGACTAGCTATTATATCAGTTTGGTTTTCTTAGTGCCCGTTCACTAAATCTAGTTCACTTGTTAATTCTTTAAAGTATTATATGTTCTATTGAAGCAGTTTTGTGTTTGTTAGATTTGATGATCAAGACTAGGAATATAATCTGGAAGCTCTCTTTTATTATAATCAAAATTAAAAAAAATAGAACACCAAAACTCTGAACACAGTTCCCTCGGTATAAACCGATAAATCCTCTCCAAGCCTATTTCATAGGATAGATCACACCAAAGTGTCATCCTTCCTATTTTATAAGAACCCCCAAAATCAGTTAATGGAAGGATTCCTAGTTAAAATATTATCCCCCTTGTGATCATTACTCATGGATTTAAAGTTTCTTTTTCTAGCTTTGAAACTATACTAGTGTTTATATCAGTTTTATGTTATTTCTTGGTCTAACTTATGTAGGATTGTATTTCTGGAGGTTGTAAATCTAATTTTATCCCTTTTTTTTTGCATATAAGCTTGGACAATGGGTGCATCAACATCTAGAATAGATGAAGATAAAGCCTTACAGTTATGTAGGGAAAGAAAAAAATTCGTCCAACAAGCGCTTGATGGAAGATGTTTGTTAGCTGCTGCTCACGTTTCATACGTCCAGTCTCTTAAGAGTACTGGAACTGCCCTCAGAAAATTTGCTGAGACTGAAGTTCCAGTTGAATCTTCCTTGTACACGTCCACTAGTGCAACACCAGAACAACCACTTGCTTTAATCGAGAAATCGACTTCTCATTTGTCATACTCTCCTCCACCTGCTTCACATTCCCACCATGGCACGTATTCTCCTCCTCTATCGCCTCCTAGTGCCAGTCCGTTTCAGGTCAATCATATGAAATTCAGAGGCTTTTCTTCGAAAAAAGTAGAAGAGAAACCGCCGGTTTCTATTGTTGCCACTGTAACCTCATCTAGTAGTATCCCACAAAGCAGGTCTATGGAAACGATTGAATCAAACCAATCTGAAGAATCTTCTTCCATGCCACCTGAAACACCTCTTTGGGATTATTTTGGTCCTTCTCACCCAATTGACAAACAGTTTTCTTCTTCTCATGTTGGGAATGGTCATGTGTCGAGATCTGTTAAGGGAGAAGATGAAACTACAGAGGTGGAGGATGATGGTGAGAACTTTTCTTTTCAAGAAAGGGAAGAGTCCAGAGATTCGGATGATGATGAGTTTGATGAGCCCACAAGTGATACACTCGTTAGAAGCTTTGAAAACTTTAATAGAGTGCGTCGTGATCACAATGATTTGCCTCAAACAGAGGGAGTGGAAAGCGAGTTCTCAGACGCTGAGAAAAGTAAAACTCCTGAGTTATCACCACCGGTGACGCCTTTAGTAGCTACTCCAGTGAACAGAACACCAAACAAGGGAGATCACACCGAGAACAAGCTTCCTCCCAGGGACTTCTTGTCAAGCATGAAAGAGATAGAGTTGCTCTTTGTTAAAGCTTCAGAGACTGGAAAAGAGGTTCCTAGGATGCTTGAAGCCAATAAATTGCATTTTCGTCCTATAGTTCCGTACAAAGAAAGTAATAATTTTCACCTTAGTTAATTTATTGTTTCTCAGCTTTTAAATTGCTTACTTGTTATTGTATTTGATGAACAAATACTCGTTCTCAATCCCATGTCTCTGCTTTTTGCAGGTGGCGCTGGTGCATCATCACTGTTCAAAACCTGTCTCTCTTGTGGGGAAGACCCCAAAGATGTACCAGAAGGTAATTTTAGTTACTTATATATTTTTGACCAAAACAAATATGAGAAAAATATTCTGGTTCAACTGTTGTAGATTGTATGAGTGGTTACAGTTTGAGCTGTTTGTGCAGAGCCTGCTCAGAACTCACCTAAATACTTGACCTGGCATAGGACTGAATCTTCACGATCCGCGTCTTCTCAGAATCCTCTTGGAGGGTTGAATTCTGATGATGTGGAAGAGCTCAATAGCAATCTATTTGAAAACATTTGCATGATTGCTGGAAGCCATGCCTCAACCCTAGACAGACTGTATGCATGGGAACGGAAGCTCTATGATGAAGTCAAGGTACTTATAGCTTCTTATACAGATTTAATGAATGTTGAATCATGTAAATGCACTTAAATTATGTAATGTGTTTTCGTTACGTTTTTCGGTTTCAGGGGAGTCAGACTGTGCGGAGAGAGTATGACGAAAAATGCCGAATTTTGAGAGAACTTGAATCAGAAGGCAAAGGTTCACAAAGAATTGACAAAACACGTGCGGTTGTCAAAGACCTTCACTCCAGAATCAGAGTGGCGATTCATAGGATCGACTCGATTTCAAGACGGATTGAAGAACTTCGTGACAAAGAGCTCCAGCCTCAACTTGAAGAACTCATTGAAGGGTATGTGTTAAGTCACTCTCCAGTTAACTCAATAGCTATTATTTCAAATTTGACCTGAACCTTTTATAATGATCATTTCTTGGATGTGAATAGGTTGAGTCGAATGTGGGAAGTAATGTTGGAATGCCACAAGGTTCAGTTTCAGTTAATCAAAGCGTGTTACAGAGGCGGAAACATTAAACTCAACATGCAATCGGAGTTGCACAGACAAGTAACATCTAATCTTGAAGACGAACTCAGTGCGATGGCCTCAAGCTTCACAAAATGGATCACAGGCCAGAAATCATACATACAAGCGATAAACGAATGGCTGGTGAAATGTGTTGCCCTACCAAAACAATCCTCCAAACGGAAAAGACGTGTTCAACAACCCTCTTTAAGAAACTTTGGTCCTCCCATTTACGCAACCTGTGGAATCTGGCTAGAAAAGCTCGAAGTTTTACCTACAAAAGAGGTTTCAAGCTCCATCAAAGCACTTGCTTCTGATGTCGCCAGGTTCTTGCCAAGACAGGAGAAGAATCGCACCAAGAAACATCGATCTGGTGAGAACAACATTTTGCAAGAAGAGACGTTGGAGGATTGTGGTCCGGGATTTGATCGATTTAGGACAAGCTTGGAAGGATTTGTTGGACAAGTTAATCAGTTTGCAGAATCATCAGTGACAATGTATGAGGAACTTAAGCAAGGAATACAGGACGCCAAGGACAAGTATGAGCAGTTGAAAGCTTATTCTCAGGGTAACTGATATTTTTGTTTCTTGGAGGTTAAAAATTTTGGTGGGAAAATTGGGTTTGGCATTTGTAAATGCAAAAGGGATATAAGAAGATTGGTTTAAGCATGAATATGGAAGATAGAGATCGTGCCTTTGTGGGCATATCAAAATAAATATTGTTTTCGCATGTCCAATTCTTTGAAAACATATAATCTAAGTCTATAACACTGTCAATAACATAGTATTTTTGATTTAAAATAAACTGTATTTAAACATTCTTAGAGATTGATTAATCGTATTTAAATTGATATCAACCGGAAGTTTTGGTAAGGAGGAACGGAAGAGAAATGTTGTCTTCAACATAAAACTGAAACATCTATTATAATTATGAAGTTATTGGGTAAATTTTCAAGATTAGTGTAGTTTTATATAAAGAGTTTTAGTTTTACCCCTGTTGATCTATTATTTAATGCCCCATTACCTCTGAAAATTTTGTTTTGTTGATAATTCCTCTGGTTTTTTAATGCACGTTTCGTTTAGTAAAGTTATATTAAACTGAAGATACATATATTACAAATACAAACAAAGTCTCAATTTTTATTTTTTTTTTCTGCTTTGCCTACAAGCTCATATCATTTTAGTTAATTGAAAACATTTTATATCATCTTCATTTGATTTAGAAGAATTAATCAAATATTTTAAATGATTTAGAAAGTTTGCTTTTCTAAATTATAATTAGATATTTCTGTTAGCAATAAAATTTTGAAAAAGGTTTCGATCTATAAATGAATGCGTTACCAATGAAATTGTAATAGAAAAAATGAATGCAGTTACCATTTATGAGTGAATGCAGTTACAAATGTATTACACATGTTCACCATGTTAATATATGAGTGAACTTAATACATTTGTAAGATTTATCGTTGGTTTTTACTCTATTACGCGTTTATTATTGTCTTTGGTAAAATTAATCGTATGAGTTCGATTTCCGTTAAGAGAGATAATCCATGAAAAGTTAATCTAATTCTAGACCCCAAATTTCTAGAATTAAGAAAAAAGCATCTATTTTAGGGGCGATCCATGTTATTGTTAATGCATCCAGTAAAATATAAATAATTAAAATTTTATGTCTACCAAACTAGTTAAAGTGGCAAATTGGTTTGGAATCCACTCATTCTATTTTTTTTGTCGTCTTGGGTATAATATTGATGAAATAAATGCATATTACAAACAGTATCAATATGACCCAACAAGCTGGTCAGATAACATTTTTCGGTGTCTAAAGCCCTAAAAGAAGGGAGATTGAAAAGAAAATAAATAGTGAGACTTAATTCTATAAAAAATATAGCTCCAAAGAAAAGAAAAATGTGACATAAGCTCTAAAACTGAGCAGCCAAACCAGAGAGACTCCCACCAAACTTCTCGTAGAACTTTTATATGTCGGAGAGCACCAAAGAGGCCAGAATTTTCAAGAAACTGCAATCAAATCAGTAATCGGGACCGTAGTCAAACCGGCTAACAACACCGACAAGAATGAAAAGCAGGAACAAACTAGACCGAATATCAAAAGCAAGCACTACCACGCCACACTAACCAGCCCAAGAGACAAAAATTAATTAAGGGATGACTTCGCAATGAATTAGCATCCAAATGACAAGCAAAAGACAGAACATATCCCAAATCGCACCAACGAACAAACCACATGACCCAATAGAGCAGAAGAGCAAATTAAAAGTCCAATATTGTTAATGCATCCAGTAAAATATAAATAATTAAAATTTTATGTCTGCCAAACTAGTTAAAGTGGCAAATTGGTTTGGAATCCACTCATTCTTTTTTTTTTGGTCGTCTTGGCTATAATATTGATGAAATAAGTGCATACTACAAACAACATCAATACGAGCCAACAAGCTAGCAAGATAACATCTTTCGGTGTCTAAAGCCCAAAAAGAAGGGAGATTGAAAAGAAAAGAAACAGTGAGACTTAATTCTATAGAAATATAGCTCCAAAGGAAAGAAAAATGTGACATAAGCTCTAAAACTGAGCAGCCGAACCAGAGAGACTCCCACTAAACTTCTCGTAGAACTTTTAGATGTCGGAGAGCACCAAAGAGACCACAATTGTCAAGAAATTGCAATCAAATCAGTAATCGGGACCGTAGTCAAACCGGCTAACAACACCGACAAGAATGAAAAGCAGGAACAAACTAGACTGAATATCAGAAGCAAGCACTACCATGCCACACTAACCAGCCGAAGAGACAAAAATTAATTAGGGATGACTTTGCAATGAATTAGCATCCAAATGGCAAGCAAAAGACATAATCTATCCCAAATCGCACCAACGAACAAGCCACATGACCCAATAGAGCAGAAGAGCAAATTAAAAGTCCAATATTGTTGGGTCTGCAACTCAGTTACGTTTAGCTTTGACTATTTCCTGTTACTAATAAGATCTCTGAATTCACAGGAGCTAGAATAGGACTTTTTCATTTTCTGTTTTTTCTAAGCTTTCTGCTTAAGTTTCGTTAGAGTAAGGTTGTAATCGGTCTATATAGACCCTTTTACTTTTCAATGAAAGTATCACCTTTCAGAAAGCATTTCGTACAAAAAAAGAAACAGAGCATTTGTGAAACAGTTTCTAAGAAGTGGTATCAGAGCCATTTATCGAGCCTGTTACCAAATTAAGTGAAAGAAAAATGGGAGAGAAAGACAATCTTGTGATCCCAAAGTTCGACGGCGATTACGAACACTGGAGGAAGTTGATGGAGAATCTGATCAGGTCAAAATAATGGTGGGACTTGATCGAGACGGGAATCGCAAGGCCGGAGAGGAATGTGATTCTCAATGGACAGCAACGAACCGAGCTGGCGGAGAAGACTGTGATTGACCATATGGTGAAGAATTATCTTTTTGCCTCAATCGACAAGACTATTCTCAAGACTATCTCAAAGAAGGAGACGTCAAAGGACCTGTGGGACTCGATGAAGATGAAGTTCCAAGGAAATGACAGACTCCAAAGCGCAAAATTGCAGAGGCTGCGCAGAGAGTTTGAGATTTTGGAGATGAAACTCGAAGAAACTATTACTGAATATTTCTCCACAGTTAAGAAGGTTGGCAACAACATGAGGAATCTTGGAGAAGAAATGCCAGATAACAAGATCGTGGAGAAGATCTTGAGGACATTGGTTGAAAAATTCACATACGTGGTATGTGCAATTGAAGAGTCTAACGGCATCAAGAGAATGACTGTGGACAGTCTCCAGAGCAAGCTGCTGGTGCATGAGCAACAATTAAACTGACATGTGGAGAAGAACGTCGAAGAAGAGCAGGTTCTCAAAGTAGAAGGACAAGGAAGTGGTTACCGAAGTGGAGGAAGGGACAAAGGAGGTAATCGAGGAAGAGTACGTGGAGGAAACCAGGGAAGAGGAAGAGGAAACACCAATATTGAATCAATTGAGTGTTTCAAGTGCCACAAACTTGGACATTACAAGTCAGATTGTCCAAGCTGTGAGAAGGAAGCTAACTATGCCGAAATGGAGGAAGATTTGCTGCTGATGGCTCATGTGGACATGATAAAGAAGGAAGAGGAACATGTGTGGTTTCTCAATCTGGGTGCAGCAACCACATGTGTGGAATGAAGGATTGGTTTATCGAATTGGACAGCGGCTTCAAACAAAACGTGAAGCTAGGTGATGATCGCAGAATGACGGTAGAAGGAAGAGGAAAGCTACGCCTCAAAATCTGCGGAATAACTCAGCTGATCTCAGATATATATTATGTCCATGGGCTCAAGAACAACCTCTTTAGTGTCAGTCAATTGCAGCAGAAAGGATTGAGAATCATTATCGAAGATGATACATGTGAAGTGTGGCATAAGCTGGAAAAAAGAATGGTGATGCATTCTGCAATGTACAAAAATAGAATGTTTATCATCTTGGAGATTGTTAGAGAGAGAAAGGAGATAGAAGAAAATTGATGCTTGGCCGTAACGGAGAAACCAAGCAATCTGTGGCATAAGAGGTTTGGACACCTCAATCACACGGGCTTGAGGTCACTGGAAGAAAAAGAGATGGTGATTGGATTACCTAAATAAAATCAAGAAGAAGAAGGAACCATGTGTGAAATATGCATGAGAGGTAAACAAAACCGTGATACTATTCCAAGGAAGAGTATGTGAAAATCAGATTGAGTTCTCTAGCTGGTTCACACGGACATTTGTGGACCAATCACTCCGACATCAGAGAGCGGAAAGAAGTACATCATCAACTTCATTGATGATTACAGCCGGAAGTGTTGGACTTATTTCTTATCGGAAAAGTCAGAAGCTTTCAAATTCTTCAAGGAATTCAAAGCAGTGGTTGAGAGAGAGACAGGACAGTTGCTAGTATGCTTGTGTTCTGACAGAGACGGTGAATATAATTCCAAGGAATTTGAAGATTATTACAGAGAATATGGGATCAAACGGCAGCTCACGTCTGCGTACACACCGCAATAAAACAGAATCGCAGAGAGAAAGAATCGGAGTGTGATGAACATGACACGATGTATGCTTTTGGAGATGTCTGTTCCAAGAAAATTCTGGCCTGAAGCAGTGCAGTATGCAGTACACATACTCAACAGAAGTCCATCGAAAACCTTAGAAGAAGTGACTCCGGAGGAAAAGTGGAGTAAACAAAAACCTTCTGTTGCGCATCTCAGAGTCTTTGGAAGTTTGGTGTATGCACTCGTGCCGTACTAGAGGAGAATTGAATTTGATGAAAAGAGCACAAATTGCGTGATGTTCGATATAAGTAAAGAATCCAAAGCTTATCGTTTATATGATCCTGAAACGAAGAAAATGATAATCAGCAGAGACGTTCACTTTGATGAAAACAAAGGCTGGGAATGGGAGAAAACGAAACAAGAATATGAGCTTATGTGGGATGATTTTGAGATGAAATCAGAAAAAGAAGCAACTGCGGAAAATGATCATGAAGAAGAACAGAGGAACGATGCTGAAGGTACAAACGAAGAAGATGAAGAAGAAATTGTACCAACAGCAACCGACGATCAGCAGAATAATTCTCGAAGAAACCCAGCGAGACCAACGCAAAGACCGGTGTGGATGAAAGACTACGTAACAGGAAACGCATGATTTCTAGTTACAGAGGAAGAAGACGAAGTTTTTGCAATGTTCATTTCCAATAACCCAAAATACTTTGAAGATGCTGTTCCATATGAAGTATGGAGAAAGGCTATGTCATCGATAGAAGAAAACGAAACATGGGAACTCATCGATTTACCGAAAAGAGCTAAAGTCATTGGTGTAAAGTGGGTTTATAAGACGAAACTTAACGAGAATGGAGAAATTGATAAGTTCAAAGCAAGATTGGTGGCAAAAGCTATCACCAGAAACAAGGAGTTGATTTCCATGAGGTATTTGCACCTGTTGCGACATGGGATACAATCAGGGTGATACTCACAGTTGCAGCAGAGAAAAATTGGAAAATTTTCCAATTGGATGTCAAAAGCGCTTTCTTGCACGGGGAGTTAAAGGAAGATGTGTTTGTAGAACAACCGAAGGAATTCGAGGTGAAAGATGAATCTGAAAAAGTTTACAAGTTGAAAAATGCTTTATACGGGTTAAAGCAAGCTCCGAGAGCATGGTATAGCCGAATCGAGAGCTATATTGTGCGAGAAGGATTCAAAAAATGCTATTGCGAGCGTACTCTGTTCGTAAAGGAAAAAGAAGAGGAAGTGTTGGTGGTGAGTTTGTATGTGGATGATCTAATTTACGCAGGAAGTTCGAAGCAGATGCTTGATGATTTTAAAGGTTCGATGATGAGGGAATTCTCAATGACAGACCTTGGAAAAATGAAGATTTTCTTGGGTGTGGAGGTCATTCAGGATGAAAGAGGGATCTTCATCAATAAAAAAAATATGCAGAGGAGACTTTGAAGAAATATGGGATGGAAGAGTGTAATTCGGTGAAGAATCCGATCGTTCTGGGTCACAAGTTGTCAAAAGAAGGAGCAGGGGAAGCAGTGAATTCGACAGCCTTTAAACAACTCGTGGGGAGCTTGAGGTACTTAACTGCAACTCGACCAGACTTGATTTTCTCTGTGAATCTTGTCAGCAGATACATGGATAATTCGAGAGAGCAGCATATGCGGGCTGCCAAGAGAATTTTAAGATATGTGCAAGGCACAACATCATACGATATTCGTTATGCACCAGGAAGAGAACAAAAGCTAGTGGGATATGTTGACAGCGATTACGCATGAGACATAGACAACAGAAGAAGCACCTCAGGCTACATTTTCATGCTCGGAGGAGGAGCAGTGGCGTGGGCTTCTAAAAAACAACCTATAGTGACGCTGTCTACGACGGAAGCCGAGTTTGTATCAACAGCATATGGGGCATGCCAAGCTGTTTGGCTGAGGAACGTGATGAAGGAGATAAAATCAGGCCAAGAGGAAAGTACAACTTTATTCTGTGATAATAGCTCCACGATTAAGCTAGTAAAGAACCCGGTACTACATGGCAAGAGTAAACATATACATGTGCGCTATCATTTTTTGAGAGAATTGGTGAATGATGGTGTCATTCAACTGGATTATTGCTCTACACAAAATCAGTTATCAGACATCATGACTAAGGCGGTGAAGTTGGAAACGTTCGAAGGTCTCAGAAGAAAAATGGGAATCTGCAGCAAGAATGAATAAACTGGAAAAGGAAATTTTCACTTTACGGGAGGGAATAAAAGCCCAATATTGTTGGGCATGCAACTCAGTTACGTTTAGCTTTGACTATTTCCTATTACGAATAAGATCTCCGAATTCACAGGAGCTAGAATAGGACTTTTTCATTTTCTGGTTTTTCTAAGCTTTCTGCTTAAGTTTCGGTAGAGTAAGGTTGTAATCAGTCTATATAGACCCTTTTTCTTTTCAATGAAAGTATCACCTTTCAGAAAGCATTTCGTACAAATAAAGAAACAGAGCATTTGTGAAACAGTTTCTAAGACAAATATCCAAATTCAAAGCCCCAGAACAGAGAAATGAAGACTTGCGCAAACAAACGCACCACAAAAACTCTGAGCAAGCCAATTCCAAAGATTCAAGCCTCACAAACCCTAACACAAATCTACAACTAACACATCCAAACAGAGAAATCAAATCCAAACAGGGAGCATAGAACTGATAGCAAGAGAGGATAACAAACCCAGAATCCAGGAGCACCAAGCCGTCAAAACCACGACTTCACACACCTCAGATCCTTAACGGGAACAACCATAGAAATTCAACATACCACCACCGATTCAAAATCGGCGTGACATGAGCCTCCAATCTCAGATCCGAAAAGCCACAAACACCAAACGAAAAAATCTATCCTCCAAATCTTAATTGAGAATCTCTGATGACTGCACCCTATGTGAAAAGAAAGAGAAATCCAACAAACTCTCGAATCCTCAAACAATCCAACAAACCCTCAAATCCTCAAATTTTGAAGTTTTGAGGTTTCACTATTCAAAACTTCAAAACTTTTTTTTTATTTTTCATTTAATCCCTCTAATTATGTCTTTCACAAATAATATTACCAAACTTAATTTAGAAAAACTTAAACACATTAAAATAAAATGAAATAGAAAAATATTACATAACATTATAAAAAGTTCACACAAAAAAAAATAGATTAAACAAAATTCACACAAAATAAAAATACATTAAACAAATTTAACACAAGTTAAAACAAATTACATAAATACATAAATATTACATATATTACAAGTGGTATCAAAATACTAGTATTCAGGTAAATCGGATCCGGAACCTCCAAGATCACCGAAATATTGTCCATAAATATTCAGAGCAAATGAAGGTTGTTGTTGCTGCTCTTGGATCTTTTTTTTGTATGATTTTTGGGTTTTTCATATCGCATAAACTCACGTGTATTATCATCGAGAGAGTCTATATTTGTTAGTAATATCTTATCATCATGTTCTCGTTCTTTTAGGGCTAATTTTTTTCCTGATTTTGAAGACGTAATTTCTGCAACTCATAATTCTGACTCCTAGTTGATGCACTTTCTTTTAAGAAATAAAGAATTTCTTCATTTGGCCATCTGCAATGAATTCGTACATAAAATTATGTTAAGTAAATATTCAAATATCATATATAAAATAACACACACTTGTTGAATATTTACTTACTATGTCTTGTTCGGACGCTCTACTTAGATGCATATTCTCCACTTGGTGCACGCAACTCTTCAAATTCCTAACAGCATAGAGAATAACACCCATCCTACCTTGTAGAGATCAACTGCTTCTAATCTCCCAACTAACAGTTTTTTTTTCCATTGTAACTTTTTTCTATCTTTCTCCATAATTTTCTCAAAGCTTGGTTATTGCTAACTATTGAATCTTGTGAAATTTCTAAATACACTCGACATAACAACTCATCTTCTTGTTGACCGAATGATGAGCCTCTATTTTTTTCCATATTTTATTTTCTAGAAAAGAAGGAATTGTATAGAGTGTGAGTTTTTCGTTAGGCGAAGTCTATTATTTATATACAAGAAGGGGCAAATATTTTTGATAGGATGATGATAAGATTTCAATCTAACGGTGGATAACAAGAGAAATCTAATGAACGATGTAGATTAAATTATCAGTAAGGTTGGATATCTTGGATAGGATGATGATAAGATTTAAATCTAACGGTGGATAACAAGGAGAAATCTAATGAACGATATAGATTAAATTATCAGTAGGGTTAGCTATCTTGGATAGGATGATGATAAGATTTCAATCTAACGGTAGATAACAAGGGAAATCTAATGAACGATGTAGATTAAATTATCAATAGAGATAGATATCTTGGATAGGATGATGGTAAGATTTCAATCTAACAGTGGATAACAAGGAAAATCTAATGAACGATGTAGATTAAATTATCAATATTTTTCTATCTTATTCAATAGTAATATTTTTTCTATAAAAACACACATATAGACGTTAAACAAACATCACAACTTATTCTCTTACAAAAAAATAAATTTTACTATTAGAGGTCCATCTTTTTCACAAAATTCTTCCTGGTCACGCAGTTATACACCGTGACAGAGAAAATACTCATCGCAATTTGTTCGATGATTACTTCTCCAACCCTCTGTATGGTGAAAGAGAGTTCCATCGTCGATTATGAATATCAAAAAGGCTTTTTCTTTACATTGTTGATGCTGTTAAACAACATGACAACTACTTCATTCAACAACATGATGCTTTAGGAAGATTGGGCTTATCGACCTTGCATAAAATAACAGCTGCTATTCGGATTTTGGCGTATGGCATGCCTGCTAATTCCACAAACGAATACATCAAAACATGAGAGTCTACGGCAATCGAATGCATGAAGTGCTTTTGTCGAGCAATTGTTGCAATTTTCTCAAAGTGGTATCTCAGGTCACCAACAGCAGAGGACGTTGCTAGGCTTCTCCATGTCGGCCAACAACGTAGATTTTCTTGAATGTTGGATAGCCTTGATTGTATACATTGGAAGTGGAAAAATTGTCCAACTGGTTTGGCAGGATAATTCGCTGGTTGTAGCGGAGCACCCATAATCATTCTTGAAGCAGTTGCAGATTATGATCTATGGATATGGCATGCCTATTTTGGCATGCCAGGAAGCAACAACGACATTAACGTTCTGAAGTCATCTAACTTATTTTCAAAACTTGCTCAAGGTGCCGTTCTTCCTGCCAATTACATTATTCAAGAGAATGAGTATAATATGAGTTATTATTTAGCTGATGGTATTTACCCAAAATGGTTAACTATTGTTCAAATTATAAGAGATCCCTAAGGTCCAAAGAAAAAAATGTTTGCAGCAAGACAAGAAGCATGTCGAAAAGATGTTGAACGTGCCTTTGGAGTTCTACAATCTAAGTTTGCTATAATAGTAGGATCAGCACGTTACTGGAAGAAAGAAGACCTACATGATATAATGACAGCATGTATTATAATGCATAACATAATAATCGAGGATGAACGTGATATCAACGCACCGATTAGAGATGCAAGATCAACGCCAGAGGTAACTGTTGAAATGGCAGTAAATGAAACTACTCGATTTCAACAATTTTTAGCTCATAATCTACAAATAAAAAATAAAGAGGCTCATTTATCAATACGGAATGCGTTGATTGATCACATATGGGAGCATTATGGAAATAATGTTTGATTAATTTGCTATTTTATATATAACTTTGTAAAATTTGTGTTTATGTGTGTTTAATTATTACATATGTATTTTAAATTATCATGTAACTTTTATTATGTAATATTGTGTGTTGTATAATATAATAAATAATATTGTGTGTTGTATAATATATTAAATGTATGTTTTATGTTGATTTATAAATTTTTATCATTATTAGTAGATTTTGTTAATATTAATAACTATATTGCAAATTAATAAAATTTTAAGGATTTTTTTAAGGTTTTATTGTTGGGGTAATGCATCCTCAAATCCTTATTTTGAGGATTTGCTCTCGTCAAAATGAGGTGAACTATTGGAGATGCCCTAAAGACACGAAAAAGAATCCGGTGGTGGCATGAAAGACACACCAACCGCCGGATTCACCAGAACAATAAATTGGAAAATCTGGTGAAGAGCTCTCTTTGTCGCACCAGGAGAGAGAAGAAAAAGTCTTTTTGAGGCAATGACAATGGAATCCACTCATTCGTAACCAAAGGTTCTGGAGGGGTGTGTACACTTTTGGATTCATGCATGCGAGCATGTATTATTTTCCATATATGAGTGTTACTTTCTTTTTTTTTTTTGGGTCAAATATGAGTGTTACTTCAATATCCAAATTTTGTCATAGTAAATACTATATTTAGTAGATTGCGAAAACCAGATATTTTCTTTCTTTTCTCGGCTAAGAAACAAATCTGTAAATCTGGATTATGTTCCCATTAGACACAAAAACAACAAACTCATTATTTGGGATGTCCTTAAGAATACTAGCTATACTAAAACTTTATGAATACCTCAAACCTACACTTTATGAATTCCATTATTTGTAACTCAAATGTTTATTTTAAATGAAACACAATAATAAATGATAAATCTATCGATTATCCTTCATTGGATTTATCAAGCTGACAGCTTGATTTTGACAACGAAAAATAAGTTGACATATTGATCTTGACAGCTGAAAACATATCAATTTATGGTGAAAATTAATACTTTGAAATTTGAACCATACAATAAACTCTCTCTATTTGACTCTTTCCATAACATAATTAAGCATCGGTCATCTTTTTAACAAAAATCTTCTCAATGACGAACTACTACATTGAAATTAATGGAACCCTACAAAAAAGAAGTTTTCAACTTACATTAAAAAAAAAAACTCAAATTGGAAATTTTCCTCCTTTGAAATATTCGCCGTCCAAACACAAATTCACATGTTTTATCCAAAAAAACATCCAAATATAAAAAAACGCAAGTCAAAAACCAAAATGTAAATAGAATCTGTAATCCTACTATCCAAACAAGCCTCTGTACTCTTTTTCTTTTTTTTTTCTTAAAAATAAAATAAAAAAACAAAGAGCAAATTCATCACCAAAGATCCACGTCATGACTGCATTTTCTCGACACAATTCTCGACGGCGCCGTTAATTTATCCACCGTTACATCACACTTAACATTAACGGTAATAGTCCACGTCTTAACAGAACCAATCTTAATCTTCACCGGCGCTTTAATCTTCAATTTAAACGGCATCGATTTCTTACTCTCCTCATTTCTCATCTCCTTTCTCATACTACTAGTCAACTGTATCTTAGCCCCAGTTAACGCCGTCTTAACGAACGTTACATTCTTCGCCGGCTGATAAAACACCGGCAACGCACCATTACAAAGATCAACGTCGTTATAGTAAACATCCACCGAGCTTCCTTTCTCATAATAAATCCCGATTTTACCGTTACCGTTACGTGATCTAACGGTAACGTTAAATTTAGGCGAAATCGGAGACGATGAAGTCAGATTAATACCAGAAACTGTGAATCCTTCAACGGAGTATTTCGGAGCTTCGGGACGGTAGATTAGGTAAACAACCGCGAGTGAGATTCCGGCGAGGACGATTAAGATGAAAATCGCGGCGAGGATTGAGCAGAAACAGCATCTGCAGGTACTGCGTTTGGCTTTTTTCCGAGAGAGGTATTGTAAACGATGTGCGTTTTCAGGCGGTGGAATACGGTAGATCTGATCTTTAGGGACTTGGATTACGTAAGTCGATGGTGGTGGAGCTGGTTTTCTTGGAAATTCGCCGGAACTGAAATTGCCGGAGAATTGACCGCTTTCCGGTGGTGAATCGGCGGGATAGACTCGTTCAGCCATTAGAGATAGAGAGATTGATTCTACAAAAAGTAAATGTGAAAAATTGTGAAACGAGTGAGAAGAAGAAGAAGAAGTGATTTGAAAATTGATAAAACGCATAAGAAAATAAATACAGAGAAACGTTTTTAAATATGAACGCTTGAAAAAGCTGAGCTGGCAATGCCGCGTATTGAAAAAAAAAAGTCACGCGTAGGGCCCCACACAAATCCACTGGTTTTTATGTATTTTATTAATATATAATTTTTGTTTAAATTTTAGCAGTAAATCAAGACGTGATTAGTGATGAATCTGTCCAAAAGCCAAGAACAAGGCCTCCTTAGACTTATTTTTCTATATATAATAATAAAATATAAGATTTACAAAATATATTTAATATGGACTAATAAATCTATAACTTGAGTATATTATTATATTAATATGGAATATAATATCTAAAACAGTTATGTGCTTACAAAATTCATATGGATGTTATGTAGAGACAAATTAAACATGTATATATGAAATATTAGTGTTATTATATCTATGTCACTATGTGTAACGTTGAAAATATATTTATAAAGGAAGTGATCAAATTGAAGCAAGAAAAAGATTAATAAATTCTTTTATCATAAAAAAAAAGATTAATAAACTAGATGAAATATTAAAATAAATAAAACTACGTGCACACGAGTAAGATAACAAGCACATGTTAAGGAATATGTTTTTTTTTTGGCTAAGTTAAAGAATAAGTTTAGAGTGATGAGTTACAGCTAAGAAGCAGCAAACCAAACACGGTTTGTTACCGGCGGAGTCTTTTAATGACACACAAGTGGCTAGAGTACCCATTCAAACTCAGTAGTTAACAAGAAATTGACCAAATTTATAACATTAATCCCACGAAAACTCATCAAATGTTAACATTTTTACTTGTAATAAAATAATTCTCCTTTAATAATTATTATCAAGAAAAATCGACCGATGCAAATCTAAATAACCGTTCTTATATTAGGATATATTAATATGTTTTAAATGGATTAATTATATCGTTGAACAAAACAAAAAAATGGATTCATTATAAATTTGTAAAGTTTATCAAAAAACTGTATCCAAATTTAAGCCTAATTTAAAATAAATATAAAAAATATCTAATATCTACATTCATTTAAAACTAAGAATATATTTGATTAAAACTCAAAATTCAAACTTAACAATTTTAGATATTATTATTCGTAACCACGAAATTTTTAAAACTGAAAAAAAGCCAAATTGAAATCCTACAATTTGAAAACCTTTCATGGAAGATCTCTTCTTAATTTCTTAGAAACCTTTGTAAACCTAATTTTTTTGAAGTACTTTTAGAATTTTAAGATTTGGGTACTCTGTCACATTCAAAAAACATTGTTTCTAATTGTACTCGCATTGACCAAACCATTACCTAAGTAAGCAGATTGTATATAATTATATTGATTTCGTACATAAGTTTGTATGTGTTCTCAAGAACAATATGCCATCCGGATCAAAAAATTATTTTTCTGAAACCTCAAGATGCACATATATAATATATATATATATATATATATATACACACAAAATCTACACAAATACATACATTACAGTCTAAAATAATTGTATGCGGAGATCACGAACTAAGACTGCCATTATGGAGTGCACGTTAGGCTATATATATATATATCCAGCAACAAATTTTTATTATATTGATTAGATGGATTTTCTTTATTCTAGGCTTTAACAAAACAAAACTTTTTATGACAGCCATCGAGTTATATACAAACTACTCCACATTTTTTAAGAACATAACTATAAAAATAAGCAACATCATTTAAAAAAAAATAACAAGCTTTTTGATTTAGTTTTTAAACATTTAGTCATAAGAGTATTTTTTCCCGAAAATTTATTATGTTTCCTTCATTGATTTATTTTGAAGATATACAGTAAATTTAAAGAATACCAAGCAAAATTGAGCATTTTTATGAATATCATATAACCAAAGGTCAATTCAAAAATTTCAAGTGAGCACAGAAACGGTCAATACAGCTTTGCAATGAATTGACCATTGTTTTGGGTAAAAAAAAAATAATGACAGTGGTTTCAACCCAATTGTATGAAAATTTGGCACCAAACAGACTAAAAGAAACAATAAATATAGGATTTGATTTTTTGCAACAAAAAAAAATGGATTTGATTTATATATGTTAGTTACTATTCCATCAGAAAGGAATAAAAAAAGAAAAAAAAAGAAAGAGAAAATACAGAATATGATCTTATATTACAAACATTTTCATGATGAGATGATAGTGAATATAATTTTAATTTGACCATACGAATTACTATAGAAGTGATCATCACTCCTAATATAAAATACTTAAACAAAAGTAAAAGATATCAAAACCCAGTTTAGGATAATTGTCTATGAAATAAGCAGGAATCATTCATTATGTGTGGTTCTAAATTTCATTTCTCATGAATTATGATCATCCATTATAACACAGAAGATTGCAAAATGTATATTAAAAAAAAGAGTTTCAGAATTTATCATCATAGATAAAATCAAGAAAGTGAGTAGAAGAAATAATAGCACATACCTTGAAAAAAAAGAAGAAATAAAGGAGCTCTGAAGATTGTCTTCCTTCTTCGTTTTTTTTTTTTTTTTCTCAGCAAGATTCTGAGATCTCGCAGAGAAAATGGGAAGGACAAGAAATGCCGCCCTTGACCCTTCGCTTCTAATATTCAATAAAATATATTCAACGAATATTAATTATGTTACTAAAGTATAAAATGGAAAGTTCATGCTTTACCATTTAAACATAATTGGGAAGTGCATTGAGCCATTGACCAATTCGTAAACACAATAAATAAAATAAAGTGTTTTTTTTTTTGGTCAAACAAATAAAATAAAGTATTCATATTGCATAATTAAAGAGCAATATGTGATACATGTACCAAATGTTGGCCTGTTCAATGGCTTGTGGTGTGAGAGGACTCGTGGATACGGTTTTAGTATCAGAAATGATCCGTTAACAAATTGATTAATTAGCTTGCTTCTAATTAATTCCCTTTCTCATTTTTATATGGCATTTGAACAAAACAAAAGAAGAAGAAGAGTTTCCGGTATACATTTGGCCGTTCGAGATTATTGCTTGTACACTCATAGACTTCAATGGTATGCATTTTTTTTGTCAACATTTATAAATTTTCTTAAAAAAAACATTTATAAATTTTCTTTAACAAAAAAAATATTTATAAATTTATTAAAACGGTTTAGAAATCTAAACCAGCAGAACATAATTTACATGAATAACAAATTGCGGATAAAGTATAACACTACGTAGTTAGTGTTTTACTTTTTTTTTTTTAAACGTAATTCCGATGAATATGTACCATTTACAATAAATTATAGAAATTATAAAATATCAAAAAAACAAATACATTTTTATGAATCTTCCACTTTTCAAAACTATAACCAATCTAGAGAAAACTTTAATCATATACTAAATAAATAGTTTTTTTTTTATGTTTGGATAAAATTTGAAAATAATAGTTTATTTACAGTTCACAATTACATTTTTTCATTTGCATCTGTAAAATCTTAATAAAATATATTATAACATATTTGTCTCGATAAATTACCGCCATCCAACACCGTTGATCCTTTCCTTGAATCAAGTCAATCTAAGATTTTTATCATCTATGTTTACATGTTTTCTATTAAACTTTGTACTCGTGTTCTTCATGTTCTAGCCCTCGAGTGTAGGTTTAATACTGTTTTTAGTGTAAACAAACAGGGAAAATTTAAGAAAAAAACAAAATTTGGTAATGCATGGGAGAGAGTAAAAGACTTCCATTGAAACTAGGCTTTGGTTAAGGGCTCTCCTATGACATTCGTCATGCTGTCTCTGCTCTTAACCTTGGGTATTTCCTCTTTAAAAATGATTGTTGGGCCACTTTAACATCTTCCTTAAAGCACCTACTGGCTGCTGTTGTGTTATGTTTTTCTTCTGCTTCAGTTTGGCACAATGTGCTATTTATTAACTTCCTTCCCAGATTTATGAGAATTTCCATTGCGGAAAAAAAAAAGAGTAAGACACATTAAATTCGTCAATTATGGTTCTTATAGGTTCTTTCTTCAACTTTTTTTTTTTTTTTGATAAAACCTTTCCTTCCTTCAACTTTAAACTCTTATGCTTTTTTATTTTTATCTACTTATTCATACCTCCATATATATATAATATAATTTTTTATTATATGATATCACATATATTAATTTTTGAGTTCAATGTGAGCATGTAGTAGAAAGTTATGGTTAATGAGAAAAACACAAGCATTGTAATTCAGGAAAAAAGGACATATAAAACCACAGCCACTCATATGTGCTTATGTTAAGTACTAGATGAAGAACAATGTCGCATAACCATATCCTGGTGAAACTCATGCACAAGATATAGCTCTCAGGGTTGTAGTAGCCAAGCTGCCTTTTATGAGTGTATATTCTACGGTGCACAAGACACGCTCGTAGATAATAAAAGAGGACACTTCTTCAAAAATTGTTTCATCCAAGGGTCCATAGATTTCATATTTGACAATGGAAGATCACTGTATAGAGTATATATTAGTTATGTACATTTTACATTTATGATAAGTCCAAATCCTAGATCGTATATACTCTAGATTCTATTCTTGTATGTATAAATAGAGATGTACCTTATTCATTATTCAATAAGAAAGAAGTATCTTTAACTTACATGGTATCAAGAGCTATTCGATTCTAAAACCCTATTTTTTTTTTCTCTTTGAATCATGTCGATAACCTCTTCTTCCGCTACCACTGATGTTATCAATTCCGGCAACCCCTCTTCAAACTTGGTCGTCATCAACATGACCAATGTCACCAAACTGTCCTCCACAAACTACCTTACATGGAGCCTCCAAGTCAAATCTCTCCTTCGTAGTTATGATTTTCTTCGATTAATTGGTGAATCACGCACTCCGCCTTCAACTGTTGTTATCAACGCCCAAGAGATATCTAACCCTGACTTCCTCCTTTGGCAACATGTGGATAGTCTCCTCTACAGTGCCATAATCGGTGCTACTGAAGTCACAAACCAACTGTTCATCGCGGTTGCGACTTCTTCTCTTGAAGCTTGGCAAACTATTGACAAAACCTACGCCAAACCCTCGCCTGGACACATTAAACAACTGGAAAATCAGTTGAAACAGTGTGTCAAAGGATCCAAAATGATCGATGACTATATGCAGCTTATCAGAACCAAAGCCGATGCCCTTGCTTGACTTGGAAGCACGTTACATCAAGAAGATTTCATTGATATTGTTCTCGAAGATCTGAGTGATGACTACAAAGCTGTTGCGGAGTCCATTCACAACCATTCACGCTTGACATCAAGTGCCAGATCACCTTACAGAGTCAGCTGTTGCATTCCTCCCAGTTTCTGATCACAGCAAACACTGCTCATAATCATTCTCACAACTGGAAGCCATCCAACAACTCTCACATCTATGGTTCTCCAAACTCATCATCGCAAAACTACTCTCATCCGCACAACAACAATCAACGTTACTCTAAGCCCTATCTTAGAGTAAAGTGCCTGGCGTGTGGAACTCAAGGACATACCGCCCAACGTTGTCTTCAATTCTGCGTCATCTCCTCTGGCCAACAAACGCATACTCGTAGTCCCTCTTTGCATCAGCCACACGCGTACAATGCATCAATGATGCCTAATGATACCCCTTCTTGGCTCATGGACAGTGGTGCTTCTCATCATATCACGTCGGATCTTGCTAATCTCTCCCTTTACTCTCCCTATAATGTGGTGAAGAAGTTGTCATTGGAAATGGCAAAGGTCTATCTATCACTCACACGGGTTCAACCTCCTTACCTTCCTTTACTCAAGCACTTGAATTAAACAATTGTTTACGGGTTTCCAGTATTGCCAAGAACATTGTGTATGTTAAGAAGTTATGTACTAACAATGATGTTTTTGTGTATAACACCCCGACCATCACCATTCGTGAGCACCCACGCCCTCTTCCGACCCATGGGCCGACCCTCGTCCGATAGCCGGTTCGTTATTCCGGGAGACTCGAAAGACTTGTTACTGTCCCTACAAATCACCACATGATATTTTTTATGTTTTGACCTCACTTACACGGTACCGGAAATGACTTCCCGATAGGTCACCCATCCTAGTACTACTCCAGCCCAAGCACGCTTAACTCTGAATTCCTCTTGGGACAAGTAACAGAAAAGATATGTGCACTTTGGTTCCATAGGTAGCCAAATCAAATCTCTTAAGCGCTCTACATACACCACCATATATATCAGAAATTGGGATGTTACAATAAAAAAAATGGGTGCGGTTGTTTCAATTTGGTATCAGAGCGTTTACAGTTCTAGTATGGTTTAGAAAAATTAAATCTGATTTAATTTTTTTGTTGTTGCTTGATTGCATGAAGTGAACCATGGTGTTGTTGTGATGGGATTGATTATGTGGTATTTAGTCAATTTTATGTTGCATGGAGTCTTAGAATCATTCTCTTTGAGCTTTTAATGAGATTTTGCGGTATGTTGTCCTTGCTTTTTGTTGTTAATATTGTTGTTGCTTGATTGTTAAGAGAAAAATTAAATCTGATTTAATTTTTTTTTTTGCTTGATTGCATGAAGTGGACCATGGTTTTGTTGTGATGGGATTGATTATGTGGTATTTAGTCAATTTTACGTTGCATGGAGTCTTAGAATCATTCTCTTCGAGCTTTCAATGAGATTCCGCGGTATGTTTTCCTTGCTTTTTGTTGTTATTATTGTTGTTGCTTGATTGCTAAGAGAAAAATGACATGTTGTGGGAGCTCGGGTGGTGGCGGTGTAGAGTGTGGCTCGGAAAGTCACAGTTGAACGGGTCAGAAGTTTAGTGGTCGATAGAGTTGGTACTGGTGTCCTAAAAAGGAAAAGATCTTGAAAAGGATCATGTGGACCTCTTGACTGAGATGTTTGGACTGAAATTTCCATTCAACTAGATACTCAGTAGAGTATCACGTTGTTTTGATTGTCCGCTATCTGAAGTGGGTTACGTGAGATGCAAGGTTGAATATCTATTAGTTGTAGGTATTCCTTGGAAAGATGACGCTGAGAGGTCAAGTGAGGCCGAGAGAGTTCCAGAGGAGTTTCGGGAGAGTTTCGAGAGAGTCTGGAGGAGTCTTGAGAAAGTTCGGGAGAGTTCCAGGATAGTCCCAAAAAAGTTTAGGGAAGTTCAAGGAGAGTTCCGTGAGAGTCCCAGGAAAGTTCAGGAGATTTCGGAGGAGTTCCGAGAAAGTTCTAGAGGAGTTCCAGGAGAGTTCCAGAGAACTTCAGGAAGAGTGACCCATGAGTGGTATGGTTCGGAGTTAAAGTTTACTAAAATAAAAAATTTTCAAAATGGAAAGTTGCCTAGAATGGAAATTTTCCTAAAAGGAAATTTGGCCAAAAAGGGAAGTGGCCTAAAAAGGAGAAGTTTCCTAGAAAGAAAATACCAAGGGGGATTTGTTGTTACTCGAGAATTGGGTTCCAAGGAAATAATTTTGGAGTAGCGAGGCTCGCAAAGGCTTATTGGATCCAGGAAGGATTGCTCGTAACGTGTAGTTAACTGCAATAATGAGCGGTGATGTTGGTGAACTTGGTAATCAAGTAAAGTTGCAAAAGGTGATAAGTATTATAAGAGCAGGAGGTGGTCTGGATTTTTATGCGGATGGGATCAAGATTGATCTGAGAGGTAAAGCTCAAGAAACCAGTTGGTTTCAAGAAGTTTAAGTTAAGTTTTTGGTTACGGGCCGAGGCCCAACTTATTAGCAAAGAGTCAGGGTGGTAGGCTCTGGGTTTTCGTTGTTGAGTAGTGGGTTTAGAAAGTTGAATTGAGAATTTTGAGTTCTAAGCTAAGCGTTAGCTGTTGTGATAGAACCATAGGAAGTCTTTTATGGTTGGCCAAGTTGTACAACATTATGTTGAACCTTAGTGAGGGAAGGGGGGGGGGGAAGGAGAGCGTATTGGTGGAGATATTGTTCAGGAGACTAGTGAAGAGGTCTAGGTTTCTGGGAACTAAACATGAATAAAGCGCGAGATTGGCAAAAGGGGTATGCTGATTAGGTTGAAGATAAAGTTATCTCAGGATGGCGTTGTTGAGAGTTGGGTCTTAACCGATTTATTTCTGGAACTACGTTAAGTACGAGGTATATGGGACCATTCCCGGTTGTGGGCGTGTCAGTATCATATGATATGTCTGCATCGGCACATGTGGACGCTGGCATAAGAATACTGAGGTGTTGGCTAAGATTTTTGATATTTAGTCTAACACATTGGTTGAGGCATGGCCGGTGGAGATTCTTGAGAGAATAATCAAACAGATCAAAGGAAGGAAATTTCAATGATCAAGGTCTTGTTAATTGTGATGTTGTGGTAGAGAAAACTGGGGGATAAGAGGTGATGATGAAATTGGAATTCTCCAAGTTGTTTGAGAAGAAGCTTGAATGGAGGTTTAAGCTTCGGAAGCGGACCACTTCTAGTGGGAGAGAATTTATAATCCATGTTTCCCAGTTCCTGTTGTGTATATTTTTGTTTCGGAGTCAAAAACGATTGTTACATGTTGAGATTAATAAAAAAAATGTGGGTTAGTATTTTTCTAATGATGGCTGGTGAGTGCCATGTTGTTAATCATAAAGGAATGAGAGCGTCCTGGAATTGATTAAAGAAAACTTTAATGAGATTTTAGAGTGTGAGGCTGATATCCGAGAGTTAGGATATGTGGTGTTTGACATTTTGGAATTGAATATGTTTTGTAGATATCCTGAGGTATTGGATATGTTGTGGTGATGTCCGGCGTTATTGGTGCTTTAATATCCTAAGTACAAGATATGAAGTAGGTGATAGTCGGATTTATAGACTATGATATTGTGACATTCCAAGAATGGAATATAGTGAGTTGATATCCTATGGAATATGATATGTTGCATGGATATTCGAAGAGTTTGAATATATTGTGATGAGATTCTAAAGGATTGAATCTGATGTTGGGATATTTCTTAATGAGTTTAAATAAGATGAGTACTTCTTATTGTTTGGTGACTGATCATGTCATGAAAGATAAGTGAGCATGAGGTTCTGAAATGAGTTTTTATGAGAACTTAAAAACTTGGTTTATATTTGGAAGGAGAATATGTAGATATCCTAAGTGACTGGATATGTTATGAGGTGACCTGAGGAATTGGTTATGAAAAGATGATATTCTAGGTTTGGAATATGTGTGGTGCGAGTATGACATTGCGATGTCGTACGCGGATCATGTGAGGTAGTTTCAGTCGGAAGTGCTTATAGACGTATCATGAGTCATGTATGCTCTAAGGACGGTTTTGTCCTGCACAACTCTATGGAGGATGGATAGTTCCTCTGATAACCCAAATTCGTAAGGTATATAGCCCAGAGTGGAGTGGTATGTGATACCCAGAACTCGTAGGTTATATGGCCCAGAGTGGAGTGGTATGAATGTGATACCGAGAACTCGTAAGGTTATATAACCTATAGTGAGGTGGTATGGATATGATACCCATAACTCGTAAGGCTATATGGCCCAGAGTGAAGTGGTATGAGTGTGATACCGAGAACTCGTAAGGTTATATAACCCAGAGTAGAGTGGTATGAATATGATATCTAGAACTCGTAAGATTATATGGCTCATAGTAGAGTAGTATGAGTGAGATATTGAGAACTCCTAAGATTATATAACCCAGAGTGGAGTGGTATGGATATGATACCCAGAACTCGTAAGGTTATATGGCCCAGAGTGGAGTGGTATGGATACCCATAACTCTTAAGGACTTTGTGTCTTAGAGTGGAGCGATATGTTTTTGAGTTGTGAGCAATGAGTAAACGACGTGAGTCTTAAGCATAGTGACTGAATGTGGACCTCAGAGGTCGATAGTGTTCGATTTCATGATTGGTTTGTGTTGGCATGGTTGGTCTAGGATTGATTGAACCGTTGCGACGATTATGGGTTGAGTTCATTACGGATGGAGTGAGGCGTTAGATTGAAGGACGAATCTATGTTAGAGGAGAATTGTAACGCATGTGTTCCAAAAAACAGAAATTTGAGATTTATGTCGGGATTGGAATTGAGTCGATTTAGTTCTAGTCAGGTTTAATAAGCTAGTTTCGAATTATTAATTAAACCAAAGGGATATTAATTAATCATCAAGTTAGTTTTAAATTTTGGTTTAATTTTAATGAGCCAAAATTAAATCCTAAACCGATTAGATTTAATTAAATCCTGGTTTAGTTTAAATTTTTGGTTTAAGTTAATTAAACCAAAAACCCTAATCTTTCTCTATTTAAACCCTAAAATCGCATAGTCCTAGTTTCTTCTCTAATTTTCGTCGCCTCCACCTAAAGAGAGAAGAGAGAAAGAAAGATTAACATATGATTTCAAAATGCTTTCCTAAATTTGTATGAATCATTCTTAATAATTCAAGAAACTTCTTAATTTCGCTAAATTTAAGAAATAATTCTAGATATTTAGGAAATATTCATACAAATTTTAGAGATAATTTCTAAGCTAAAATTTAGGAAGGCATTCATAAAAGTTTAGAAAGACTTTCTAAATTTTTTCTCGATCAACTAGAAAAGTATTGATCCTGAAATTTTCTTGAATAGTTGGGTGCATGTTAAAGTCGCCACTAAATTTGTGTCCCTGGCTTGATGAATCATACTCATGGAAAATGTTGTAAGATCATGCATTCCCTTGAAGTGATTGGTCGATCTGAACAAATATAAACTGTTTAAAGATATTAAATAAGTTTTTTTCTTGGGTGTCTCCTACTCAATATTATAGAGCAACAAACAGTCTGGACAGTGACTCACCACATTACTTGCACTATGAGTCACATTGGCAACAAAAGTGGAAGTTGGATATATTGTTTTATCAGTTATCATTTTCCTATCGTAAAAAAGAAAACAAGTGTCTTTAATCTCAATTTAGCACAAAACATGAAACATTGCCTCGATGCTATCCAATGGAACACTACCTTATGTCCATTTCCGATCATGATAAGTGATGTTAACTTCTTCAAAAGCTGAGACTTGTTCTGCTAAACTACCTTTTGATGAACATGATTTGGTTTCTCTTCACATCCCGAAAAATTACTCTTTCACTCTTCTCAAAGGAAGTGCTGAAGATAACATGATGAGTGCTTGTGTATGAAACATCAAATTCAGAGGGAAAACACAGAGACGTTGTGGTTAGTTAACTAAACATAACTGAAAGGATAACTAAGAAACCACTAAAAATCCATTTATGTTACAGAGATTAATGAGCAATTTATATTACAAACAAATGGTTTCTTACACTTTACTCCCCATGGAGAATCTTTCCACCCAATTCCTATATGAAGCAAAACATTTTTGTTTCTACGAAGGAGTGAATAAAGTATTCTGAATATATGAGTACATTGAATAAAACTTGGTTACCACCACTACTGGGAATTGACTTTGCAACAGTAAAGTTATAAACCAGAGATAAACCAGAGAATACATGTTAATCAATTGATGAATTGTGAATCGACTGGGTTCTCAAGTATATCATTTCGATGTATCTCCGTAAGAAAGTAGATCGCTTCAGTTGCAGCTCTGAATTGATTGATGATTTGAGAAACGATCTATTGATCAATATTGATCACCTGAATGCAATCGATTGGAGAACTTGGGAGATTAGATCTCCGTCGACATGATCGATCGTTCTCGCTAATCTCCATTATTGTCTCGTCGTCATCGTAGATCTCTTTGTAATCGATTGAAGGGATGTCGTTTTGCTGTTGTATGTTAGTAAAAAGTGAAAAATTGATTATTGGGAACTATAGGTCACAACATAACCATACATGCAAACTAATTAATGTTTCGATAATTACACATAGTATCAATTTCGTATGGTGAAATTCACGTAGTATTGATTGCACATAGTAACATTCACGAATTATTGATTTTGCTTAGTGCATTCACGAAGTATCATAAGTTATGTGCGTATCATCCCAAATGTTAAATTTTATTGTTCCGTTGTAACAGTCGATGGAATGTGACGGCCAACCCAACCATCAGTATGCAGTCTTAAACCTATTCGCATCCCAAGATTGACGGAACCTGTCTCAATATCGACGAAACTCTGAAACTTTTTCTCGATGGTACTAGGACCAGATCTCTTTTGAAACTCTGAAACCTATTTCATTGTCGACGAACCCAATCTCATGAGAAATCTTGCTTGAACCCTACTTCTCACAAAGACCTCATGCTTCGTGTTCTTATGAAATTGTGTTCTTCATTTCTCGTGAAAAAATCTGATTTTTCAAGCACCTAGATCGAATTAGTTTTTATTTTTATTTTTACGGTTAGTTTTGTTGGATCGATTTGGTTTTCAATTGAATCATAAATTGGGCCGGCGGTTCAGTTTTAATTTGGACCGGGTTGATTGTCAAGTTGGGTTAGGTTTTGAATTCAATGAAATAGTGTAATTAACTTAATCGGGTCAGATTTTTTCTGGTAACCGAAATATCACGGACGTCGTCGCATGCTGTTGGCCGTTACACAGAAATAGTAAAAAATCTTTGATGGTTGGGATGTTGTGCATATGACTTATGACACTTCGTGAATGTCACTAAGCAAAACTAATATTTCATGTAATTATTGGAACATTAAGTTAGTTTGCATTTGTGGCTACGCCTGGGCCTATAATTCGTGTAGTTGACAATTAATTTCTGTAAAAAAATTTTGCTTCATTTTTTGTATTTTCTTTTGTAAAAATTTTATATCACGGAAAAGTTAACTCCGTTGACAGAACAGTTAACTTCGGATCATGTTGGTTGTCATCTAGCACACATATGACATGCTTACATGGTATATATGTTAATTGTTCCGTCAATGGAGTTAACTGTTATGGAATCTGAACTGTCGGTGCGAACCAGAATGCCATTTTGGAAGTTTAATTTAGCAAAAAATTTACCTTGAAGGTTTAAAATGGGAGTCAAAAACTTTGGAGCTTTAAAGTATAAGTGCTTGCCACCTTAAAGATTTTTTATGGAATTTTCCCTAAAACTAAATAATAAAAAGTGTTTTTAACTAATTACAACTATCCTCAACCGTAAACGCTACATGGAAAGAGCTTTTGAAATCTTGCGATTTCAAACGGTGGAAAATGGTGTATAACGCGATTTCAAGCGGTCTAGAATGGTGTATAGCGATTCGTGATTGATATCAAACAATAGCAACTGCAACCGTTCACAAACTTAATGTTTGTGGGTGGTTGCCGGAAAACCAATCAAGCCTCTCCGACAACCTCTACCTTTGAAATATGTTCATTTCACGAATCCTCCTCTTGTTTTCATCTCCATAACATTTGCATAAGCTTCACTTATCCCTTGGGTTGTATGTAAGTTTGATGAATTTTTCGTCCCTTCTATTATGAGCTATATGTAATCTCACTATCACTTACAAAGCAATAGTATGACTAAACACAGTAAAGCAATCAGGCTATGCCAAATGAATATTATTCAACTCTTTATAAAGCTGGCTCTAGTATTGGGATCTTGGGACTTACAACAATAATATGTTAATCCTATTTTCTAGAAACCATGGACTAAGATTTACAGTTTCATTTTATGTTACAACGCAAACAAGATTAATGGAACAAATGAATCCAACAAGGCATTTTTACAGCAACATTCACAAAGTAAGCTCTTCTACTTTGTCCTCTTGAGAACAATTCTGAAGAGCTCTTGAGAGACTGACTTCATGTCGGGTCTCTCTGGTGCTGGTGAGATACAGCTCAGAGCAACTTGCAAGACATCAGTAAGAACTCCAGAGACCTTCCTTGAACCATGTGACTCAATAATGGATGGATCAAAACACTCAGCCGTACGGTTTTGTCCTACACGCAGTAGAACCCATTCAGTGAGTTCAACAACCCCTGGATCACTGCAAACTATATATCCAGACACCTTTCCTGTTAGAAGCTCTAGCAAAATGACCCCAAAGGCATACACATCACTTTTCAGAGAAGGGTACGGTTTACTCGAGCTAGCAAACTCTGGAGGGCAGTAGCCGAGAGCAGCTGCATTCAGGACTTGCTCTGATGTAGCTTCTGGTGTGATTAACCGATGAAGACTGTAATCTGTTAGAAGTGCAGTCAGTTCAGGAGGTTTCAGAAGAACATTAGTTGATTTTAGATTCCCGTGTGGAATTGCTTCCCCATTGTGGAGGTAGCTTAGACAACTGGCTATGTCTAGAGTAATTTTAAGACGGTTTTCGAGCAATAATGGTGGGAGGTTTAGCTGTCCAGCTTCTGCCGACAACAGAGAATGAATAAACCATCATTGCTATGTAGGAGAATTCATGAAACAATCAAATTTATACTCAAAAGTGATATACAAGTTTTTACCTTGGAGATAGAAAGCTAAACAGGGAGCATCAATATATCTTGATATGATGAGCTTTTCGTGTTCTTTCGGACCCCAATAGTAAGCTTGAAGAGAAACAAGATTTGGGTGATTGATGTTCCCAAGTTTCTTTATCTCCCTTGCAAATTCCTTCTTACCTTTTGCTGTCCCTTCCCTTAACCATTTGACCGCTAATACAGCATCAGAATTGAGCACTGCTCTGTACAGTGTTCCATGGCAGCTTCTTCCGATAGCTTCAGCTGGAGCACGAGACAGTTCCTCTGCTGTAAGCTTAAGAGAACTGTCGAAAATATACAAGTTACCATCCAATTTCACAGAAGTTTGGCGAGACCTAAGATTATCTGGTGAGTTCTGGATTCTAGACAGCGATGAAGTTGAAGAAGATGCCAGAGAAACTTGGGATGACAAGGTTTCATCTTTTCTTGTTGATTCAAGGTGAAGCTCCTCCATAGGTTCTTTCAGAAATGATGAAGAATTCTCAGAGCCACTATATTGGGAGAGACGTGGAGAAGAAACCGGTAGCTTGCCCTTGTTGGTGGAAGTAGAAGTAACTGAAGACGAAGGTTCAGTTTCCTGTACACTGTTCTTAGCTGCAATCACATTGGAGGGAGAAGGTTCAGTTTTTTGAACAATGCTCTTTTCTCCAGTCGCATCCGATTTTTCTTCATCATGTTGCCTTTTCAACATAAAATAAAACATTGCACAAACAAGAGCAAGTAGCGCAGTACCGATGACCAAGCCTATGATCATGGCTGACTTTATGGAAGATTTCATATGACTCCCATGGTTTCCTAAGGTTATATCTGTTTTATCTTTTGGTGTTTCTGGAGAAATGGGGACAATTAGTAAGGTATTCCCTGGATGAAACGCAGAATCTGGAAACCGTCTAAGATTCTTCGGCACATTTCCAGAGAGATTATTGGCAGAGACACTGAACACCTTTAAGCTGTCAGCGAGGCCATCAGGGATATTCCCTTCAAAGTTGTTATACGAAAGGTCAAGAGAAACCAAATTGCGAAACCGAGTTAGTTCCACGGGGAGAACTCCACCTAGGGAGTTATGTGACAGACCAATATTGGTCAAGCTCAGGTTCCCCGCAGAACTTGCATCTTGAAGAGGAAGCGAACCAGAGAAATTATTGTTTGACAGGTTGAGATCTGTCAACTTTGTAGACATGAACAGATTTTTCGGTAGGACACCACTGAGCTGGTTGTGACTGAGATCAATCCCTTTCAGTTCAAGATAAGTTCCTAAAATAAATGGCAGTTCACCCTGCAATGAATTGTTAGCAACCTCGAGTGAAGTAAGCCTCAAGAATTGAGAAGTTTCGCCAGGTAGTGTTCCAGTGAGTGAGTTTGAACTCAACCGGATAACTTCTACGTAATCCCCCCAACTCTGTATCCTTGAAACATCTCCTGAGATATTATTGTTACTAAGATCAATAATGGCACAACGCCCTATCTTCAAAGGTAAGGACCCCGATAGTCTATTTGAAGACAAATTGAGTTTCTTTAGTGTTGAAGATGTTAGACTTCCAACAGGGCCTGCCACAAGTATCTTCAGGTTAGTAGTGTAAACAAATTTCGAAAAAGAAGATTTGCAAAGAAAGACTTGATAATGAAAACCGAAGTTTTACCTTCAAGTTGATTGAGGCAAAGATCTAACTCAGTTAAGACGGTTGAACTCTCTTGAAGAAGGCCCGGTGGTAAAAAACCCGACAACTGATTGTTTTGTAACCGAAGAATCTTGAGAGAGACAACAAAACTGAAAACAGGAACAGAACCAGACAAGTGATTACTGCTAGCATCAAACACCTCTAAGCTATCGAAAAACGGGATGCCATCATGAGCAAATAGCTCCCCCACCAAAGAATTCTCACTAACGTTCAGAAACCGAATCGAGGAAACAAAGCTTGACTTTGCGAGACCAAGATCAAGCAAACCCGAGAAGTTGTTCCTGCTTATATCAACATACTCCGCACTATTCAGCTCCGAAAACAAACCCATAACTTCCCCTGAGAAACTATTGCCTTGCAAATCAAGGTATTTCAACTTCTCAAGACTCCCAAAACCAGAAGGAACCACTCCTCCCAAATAGTTATTACCAGAGAGATTCAAAAACTCCAAATTCCTCAAATTCTCAATCCCAGAAGGTAATGAGCCACGAAACATGTTACCAGATACATCCAAATACTTAAGAGACTTAAAAGAACCAATCTTTGAGAGAGTTCCAGTAAACTGATTATTCGAAATCGACAAGTTCTGTAGCATACGTAGGCCAACAATGACTGGGAAACTAAAATTACCAAACAGACCTAAACCATTCAAGTCAATGGAAGTAACATCTCCACTATCACAAGAAACTCCATACCAGTTTCTTGGACACTTATCAGAAGATAAAGCCTTAGCATCCCATGAAGTAAGAACTTTACCAGAAGGGTCTCTCTGTATACCTTTTTTAAGCTCCAAAAGAGCTTCAAAGTCAGAAAAACCTGAAACACTTATCACTAGTACCAGTAATATCATGGAACATAGTGTATGCATGACTTCAAAAGCTGAAAACACAGCAATTCAAGTCAAAAAAACAAAACCCAATTCTCTAAAACAAGAATTAAAGAGTCAGAATAACCGACATTCTCAATTTCTCAACATGGATTAATGAAAACAGACATAGAGCTTCGAACTTTGAGTAAAAACTAAAAAGTTGAGAAATTTGGAAAGAAATGTGAACCCACCAGTGGAGCTAAAGAGCGAAGTGTAGCTCTGAGTGAAATGGTGGAAGAGAAGAGAAGAAAAAGGAGAGGACGTGCGAGGAAGACGAAGTAGAAGTATCTATGGGGTTTTTTTTTTGTGGGGCGCTTCAATCAAGAAGCGTAATCAATGGAGGAGATAGAAGAGGACAGAAAAGTAGGTTTTCTCTTTAATTTTTAGCTCTCATTTACTAGTATTGTTATGTTGATTTTTCTTTTTCTAGGATACCTTTGAGAGTAAGTGTTATTGGAATTACTAAAATTGAAGATGCTTTCATGGCTGAGTCAGTAATTGGAGTTTTGTGTTGAATCAGTAAAAGGAATAAGATGTATATTGTTACATATGTGAGGTCAGGTGATATTTGGTTTCACCTAACTATTAATTCACACATTTGGTGATGTCAAATGTTATATAGTCTAGTTTCCTTTGTGAGTCGATCCAATTTGTAACAAAAAACGTGTTTGTTCTGAAAATCTAGTTTTAGGAGTATGCCAATTCTCCTTTTCCAGATTTGCCCCACCACCCCCATGTACTAGTTGATGTGCAAGGGTATCGGATGGTTCTCCATTGGTATAAATGCTTGAGATTTGAGAAAAATGATTAAAAGGATGAATGTGAGATTTGAGCCACCTAATTAACTAGAAATGTGCTCAAACTCAAGGAAAAGCAAAGCTAACACACGCAACATTTCAACAATTTCAAAGGAAATGTTTTTACAATGGCAAACCAGTAAAGAAATTAGCATCAATCACATAAGTAAGAAGACAGTGCTTTTTATTTCAATGTTCTAAAACATTTATATAAGAGTGGACAAAATAACCGTATCTCAACAAACCGAACATAACCAAACTATAATTAGTTTATTTGATTTGATCGGTTCTATTTTAAAGGTTCAATTTCGGTTTTACTTAAAAGTCGTTTGCTTACTATTATTAAAGATAACTAGATTGCCATGGTTCAATTTTTTAATTTTAAACTAAATTAAATGAAAATAAAAATATGTATAGGCATAATTTATCAATACCAAAACAACAAAATTCATAGGACATACCAAACATAAAACCATTGTATGAAAAATTTGAAATCATTAAATAAATTCAAACATCTAAATAACTAACAATCATTTATAAAGCATGAGATTGTTTATCCGTCGGTACACTCTAATTTTTATTTTTCAAATTCTGAAACACCTCTTTATAAACCATATTTATTGTTTGTCTCTGAAGTTTACCTTTTTGTTTAGGATAAGCACTCTCAAGTCTTCTTTAATGTTATTCTTGATAAAACCACATAAAACTGACCATGAGAAAACACAGGGTTTGGCAAATAAAGTCCTACTCCGCGGGTCAATTTTTTTTTATAGTCATTGTAATAAATGTTCATAATTTTGTTCAGTTTTTTTGTTCAGTTTTGCATATGATATATAGATTTGTTCTTTAGTGTTTATCAATGTTTTTTCCGTGTAATTTAAACTTTATTGAAATATAAGGTGTTAGTGTTTTATTTTGTTTTTTGTATGTTTTTGTGGTGTCTTATAAGTCATGATGTCATACTGTTACGTAGTTTTATTAGCATATCAAATTACTAATAAAAAGATAAATTTCCGTTTTTATCTTTAAAGTGATTAGTAGGTAAATTTACTAATTGTCAATGCTATGTATAATTAATTTCCATCATATAAATAAATATCCTCATTACAATATAAACTTGAAGAGAATGTGATTCTAATCATATTTATTGTTTACGATTTAGTGTTTTGTGTTATTTTTTCAGATAATATATATATTTTTAGATTTTTTTTTAGTTTTTATAATTATTTTTTCTTTTAGTTATATGTAATTTCAACTTCATAAATTTGTAAGGTGTTAGGGTTGTTGTTTGATTAACGTAAATATACCCATTTTAATCTTTTGTAAGTATTTCTAATATTGAAGATATATATTATATTTCTTAGTATATATTATATGTTTAGTTATACAACATTTATTTTAGACCTGTCTATTTTGAGATAGAAACCTGTCTTATCCCATACTCGTCGGAAACTTTCCATTATGTCAGCTTTATTTGGTTTTATCAAGAATAACATCCTATATAATTATCCGTTTTGAATTGATTATTTTAGTCCATTTGTATTAAAAATAAGTTTTAATAAGTAAAATTTAATTATTATAAAAAGTAGTTCTAATATTAAAGATATATATATATATATATATATATATTATTCTAGATTATAAAATTAGTTATCTAACATTTGTCTTTGACCTATCTATTTTGGGACGAAAACCCATCATATCCCATATCCGCCCAAAACTTTCCGTTGTGTAGCCAATCCCTTTTATACAATTTAACATGTTTTGGATTTGATTATTTTAGTCCAACACGTAAAGAATTGAGTAAGAGAACGAGATACCCGTATAGAGATTTTACCAACCCGTTGATCATTATAATCCAATCAATGTTTTAGATTATTTTTAATCTTATTTCTATTATTAGTGAATTAATAAAAAAATTAGTATATCTTGAGTTGCATTTTATAATAACTAACAAATATAAATTAACTTTCTAAATGTACTTCTCAAATAATAATACAGAGATATCTCTTTTTTATAGAGTTTAAATATTATTAATATTTTAAACTTTTATAGAGTATAAATAATATTAATATCTTAAAGTTTTAATAAAGTTTAATTTTTATAGAGTTTAAATATTATTAATATTTTAAAAATTTTGTATAGTTAATTATATATTTATAAAATTTAAACATTTTATAAAATTTAAATATTTACAATATTTGAAACTTTTTAAAACTTTAAATAATTATAATATTTTTTAAAAATTAAATTTATTAAACTAAAGAACCGGATTAAATCGAATAAAACTTTTATATTTAGACGCCTGATAAGTCAAGTTTCCTGCTCATTCATATTTGAAATCATTTTGGTTCTTTTTATAATATGACTTTGAACTATTCTTCGAATTTCTTAGCCTATGTGGGACATTGAAAAAACACACTTTTTCTTCATCGATTGAGTAATATATGTCCATTTTTAAAAATTTGAATAACAACATATGTAGAAACAATCTAAAATTTTATGAATTATATGTATTATATAATAATTCAAAATAAGTTAAAAATAAGATCAAATAAAGATGAAAGGAGAATCATAATTGGTTTTTTCAATATATGGTTTAAGTTAGGTAGAAAGATTTTAGAAAATTTAAAATTAGTTTAGTTTCCATAATATTAAAATCCGAATATTAGATAATTGTTAAATACAAATTGTTTATTAAAAAAGTAAAAAATATTTGGATACGATGATTACTCATTTGTACTTCTCTTTTAATAGTATAGATACGATGATTACTCATTTATACTTTTCTTTTAATAGTATAGATATTTGGTTTTGATTCGGCCTAAAAGCGTTCAATTATTTTTGGAATTTTTTTTAATTTTTATATTAAAATTATGGGCATTCAGTTATTCTGTTTGGTTCGGGTTAGTCCGGGTTTCAAAGTTTTTGAATTTCAAAAATAGGTTCGATTCGGTAAAATATATTATTCGGTTAGAGTTTGGTTCGATTTGATTCGGTTATGGACAAAAAATTATAACCAAAGTAAATAATAAAACATTTAATTAATATTATAGTTTTAGTATATTTAAATGTATTTTTCTTTGTATTTAATAAAATATATCAAGTTTTAGTGAAAGTTTAGTAAAAACTATTTGGTTCAGTTAATTTACCTACCACTAAGTAAATATTGGTTCAGTTAATTAAATATTGGTTTGGCTAGCTTTTAATCATCTTTTATACGATTTCAAGATACATGGAGTGAAAACAAAACACTAGATGTGTGAGTCTCATCTTATATTTCACGATAATTTTTGTTTCTTCATTTTTAGGTGTTTACTTTTTATGTGTATTATTTTTCTTCCATTAAATCTAAATATATAAAAATCAATTTTATGTGTATTTTGATTTTACATGTCCCCAAATATTTATTTCTCATAAAAGTTAGCATACCTTAAGGTTAAAATCATTCAGTTCAGAAAATATCCTCAAAAATATACATTTTTCTTAGATCATAGTCTAGGCAGAACTATATTTCTCATGATATGCTACTAAGATTATATATCATCCATAATTGGGTGTTTTAGTTTGCAACATTTGAATTTGTATTTAACAATTCTTTACTTGGTATTTTTAGTGTAAAGTTTTAGAATCTTTTACTTAAAATATGAAGTTTATAACACTTTCAATTTTTTTTAAACATTTAAAAGTTTTCCAAAAATTCTCAACTGCAGCTTTTAGATTGTCATTGATATTCCATATTTTTTATTATATCTAGAAAAATATATATAAAATCATATATCTCATATATTTCAAAAAATGTTGGTGTAGATATTTCTAATATCTTTCAGAGAAAGTTAACTATATTTACTATTTAGTTTCTTCGCATTCAATTTGTTACCTCATTTCAACGTTTTGATTTTTTTTTATCTTCTTATTAGTTCATCTTCTTGTTAAATGCATTATTTAAATAATTAATTTTATCAAATTAATATTATATTTTATTTCATATTTATTCAATTAATTTTATCTCGTTAAAGTTTTAATTGTTACTCATTTTACTTAATTTTTGTGGTTTATAGGTGTTGTTAGATTTATTCAATAAATATATATATATATATATATATATATATATATGGATTTAATATAGAGTATTTTCCTTAGATTGACACTTTAGATGGAGAGAGAACTCGCTCATTATATATTTATATATATATATATGTATATATGATTGTACTCCAATACTACAATGACATTTAATTGATCAATATATATGAATGTAGTTATGGTTGGATGAAATGTAAGCAGAAGATGATAAAATTCAAAAGAAAAACTATATTGTTATTTAAAAAAAAAATACTTGAAAACACCTTATTCTTCAATATTCAATAGAAGATGATACACTTTAGATTGTCATTGATTTTCCATATTTGTGATTATATCTAGAAATATATATATATATATATAATCACATATCTCATAAATTTCCGAAAATATTGGTGTATATATTTTTAATATCCTTCAGAGAAAGTTAACTATATGTGCTCTATAGTTTATTTGCATTCAATGTGTTACCTCATGTCAACGTTTCAATTATTTATCTCTTATTTTTTTTATCTTCTTATCAGTTCACCTTCTTGTTAAATGTATTATTTAAATAATTAATTTTATCAAGTTAACATTATTTTATTTTATTTTATTTTTATTAAATTAATTTTGTCCCGTTAATTTTTTAATTGTTACCCATTTTACTTAATTTTTGTATTTTATAAATGTTGTTAGATTTATTCAAGAAATATAAACAAATATTGATTTTATATAGAGTAGTTTGTTTAGGTGGACACTCTAGATGGAAAGAGAACTCTCTATTTATATATATATGATTTTAGTCCAATGCTACAATGACATTTAATTGATCAATATATATAAACGTAGTTATGATTGGATGAAATGTGAATAGAAGATGATACAATATAAAATAAACAATGTCATTTTGTTTCCGTGCATGATTTTTTGCCAAACTTCATTAGTTTGTTTGTGTGCATCATTATGTAATAAAATAATATGGAGAGAAAAACCGTAGTTATTGTATTATACTTGTTAATAACTAACAAAAAGAGTAAAAAAATATATACACATATATCTTATTATATGAATCTTGATTCCCCTAATGAGAACTCGACACAAACCAAAATATAATTAACAGGATTGACACACATATCAGTTAAAACCTCATATATCGCAACATGTCAAATATATATTTTATATAACAAAAGTATTAATGTATAAAACTAATTCTACTTGATTTATTAATATTTTCAGAAAAACGAAAACAAAAAACTTCCTTATTTTATGGGGATTTTTTAAGACACTTCATATAATGGAACATTTAACTCCATTGATGAAACAGTTAACTCCGTTGCAAAAATAACTCGTGCTTGAAATGCTAAAAATCCAGAGAGAATGTTACATGCATGTCGAGGACGTAAAGTTGGAAACGAGAATGAGTCTTTCAAGTTTTTTGATTGGTTTGACATTGAAAACCCCATGGGAGTTTAAGTTTCCGACAACGAAGTTAAATGTTTTGTCAATGGAGTTAACTATTCTGTAATATGAAGTGTCGATGTGAACATAAATGCTATTTCAAAGGTTTAAAGTAGCAAAAATATCACCTCAGATGTTTAAAGTGGGAGTACAAAAGATTGAAGGTTTAAAGTGGATGTGGTTACCAACTTGGAGGTTTTTATGAGATTTTTCCAATTTTAAACATCATGAGACAAGACATTTTTAATATACTAAAAACTTAGATATTGAAGTTACCTTTCCTATCAGACAAAGCAAATCAAACATTTGTTTATATATTCAAAATTTCAACTGATTTAACTAAATTTTTAATATGACCAACATAATTAATTAACTATTTACCTAATTATATTGACAAATTAATTTTGTTTGTTATAATCAGAAAACAAAAACGTAAAAGTTTTAATGAATAAGATCATGACAAATGTATATTAGACGATTAGATTTTGGTACGAGAAAAATAAGTATTATTCTTCTATTTCTATTTGAATTGGGTTTAATTGAAAGTATTATAATATTTCTATTTTCTCCAAATCCTTGATAAATTATTTCTTATATTTATATTTGAATTAAGTTTATTTTTGAGCTTTCATCATACGTGATTTTTAATTAACATAACAAGACTAAATTGAGTTTTCAATTTTCCTTTGCAATAATATTTTCATTTTTTCAGCATGGATATCAATTAAAATAATAAATATAATAGTTCAAGAAATAATATATACTTTTAACATTAGATGAATTAGATAAAAAACCATGTTTATCACCAAACGGTAGTATACCTTATTGATAAGTGGAAAACAATAAATAAAATAAAAAATAATGATCGGATTCATGTCAAATATTTTGATATTATTATTTAATGAGTATAAATAATCATAGAAGTTTTTGGGGTCAATTGTGTCGATACTATCTTCACTTTTATCCGGTTTGATAAGCACAACAACTAATCATATCTCGACCAAAATTAATTTTGACTTCAAGTGGAAGAAGCTAAAAAACCGCTTAATCAACTCACCAAAACTTCATCAAGTTACCACTGTTTGTATTGTCTTCTCCATTCATGGAGATTGAGACTTCTATTTTAATATAAAGGTTTGACAAAAAAAAAAGAATGATGTGATCCGACAAACACAATGGAAAGCACCAGCAAAAGAGGATTAACGCAGTAGCAACACAATCTCATAACAAAACAACACAACACATGAACCACATCAAAGATCGAGAATAACCAAAATGATCTAGATACTGAAAGCTAAATACTAAACTCCTAAACTAAAACAGCTATGCCATAGTATATAAAGGAAAGTTCTTAACATGAGACGAATGAAAAGATATTGATAGAAATTGACCAAGCCTAGATAACCATCTCTGATAAACTATAGTGAGATCTACAAACTTCAGGCAAGGAAACAGAGACATGAACAATGAGAGGTGAGGCATTTTTATCGTCTCCAAAGATGAAGCACACCATTGAGCTTGTGATCTGGTGACTCTTTTGCTGCAATATCTGCATCCTTGACCTAAACTAAAAATTTCAATCACAAATCTTGATGCAATAATTGATAAGGAGAGGAGACAAAAGCAGCGAACCCAAGGATGACTAGCCAAGTGGAGCCGCCAGTAATGTCGTTAGGACTGGTGACAAGAGCTCGGGCACAGAAGTTCAAGATCTAATGGATTTATTTATCACGAGGACGTTTAACAAAGTCCACTTGACTGCAGCGTCAAACGAAGAGGAGTCAAATATTGTTCTCTTATGATTTTAGTGAATATGAAACACATGGGTGTGATGATGATAGCTCCAGAGGTGAAAGAGAAGAGTATCTTGAAATTGGAGAGATGTTAGTCATAAGAAGAGTGCATAGTGTTCAACCAAGGAGTGAGGAGAATGAATAGCAAAAAAACATCTTCCATATGCATAGTCTTGTCGCGGGAAAGGTCTCTCTTCTCATCATTGATAGTGGGTCTTTCACTAATGTTGCTAGCTCTTACATGGTGAAGAAATTGAACCTTCCAACAAAGAAGCATCCAAGTTCTTATGATTTGTAATGGTTGAACCATGATGGAGGCATGAAGGCGAGTAAGCAAGTGGAAGTTGATAGTTAGACTTTTTACTATCTAAGGTTATAAATTAACCTTGTATACTATTGAGCATAAAGGGTATCGAATTCACGAGGAAACTAGAATAATACACTAGGAATGCAAGTCTATAATTCAATCTAAGCAATATAAAATTTGTGTTTTAGCAACCAAATTTGAAAGTAAACAAAGCCGTAAAAATGGTTTTAAATCAACTAAAAGAAAGCGACGAGTCTCGGGAATGACAATGATCTAGGTGAGATGATGAATATTTGATGATGCTACAAACATATTGTAACATCCGTGTCCGGAGAACGGAAAGTTGAATTTATTATTTTGGATTAAGGAGCTTAGTTATACAGATTAATTTAAATCAAATAAAAATCTATGGTGTTAAAAAATAAGAATCGAAAAGTTTGGGGTTGTTTCTGTGGCATCAGGAAGTTGTGGGGTCGATTTGAGAAGATTATGAAGTTGAGGGCTGAATGGAGAAAATTGGAAAGTTGAGGAACTTAGGTGAAGTTTTGGGAAAATGGAAAAAAAACTAATCTCCTATTGTTTCTTAAATCATCGCCAACCTATTTCTTCTTCCATAAGTTTCATCGCAGCAGCCATTCCCTTGAGTTTTCATCGCCTCCATCGAGCAGAAGAATAGAGAAGAAAGGTTGCAGGGTTTTGCGTGAGGGAGGAGAGAAGAGTTAACTGCTGTGGTGTTGATCGCTTGGCTTGGATCGAGTGTGGGCTGGAGGTTTCATGGTGCCGTGAGCGAGTCGCCATCGAGTTGTCGTCGAGTTCACGTGGTAAGGATCCTTCTCTTAGTTGTTTTCACGGTGAATGAAAATTATTCATGATGTCGTGAGATGTCAGAGCCTTGTCGTCAAGGTTCGATGAAGATTTGATGGAATGTGGCGGTTGTAATGGAGGTCGTTCGTGACGTCGTGATCGGTACGAGATCGTGAGGCGCTTAGTTTGTGGTGGTGATACGTGAGACGTGAGAGGAATGGTGGTGGTGAAGAGTGGTGGCATTGAGGGGAGGGGGGGTGGACGCCGGTGGTTGTTCGGGATGTCGTGTTATGAAGTTACAGATCTTCCACGAAGAAGGAGATGACTTATTAAGTTATTAAGTCATGTGTGTGTGATTAGTTGATTAAATATTATTTTATTATTATTTAGGTTGCGTTTGGAAAATCTAGGGTTTATTCGTCCCGGGAAGTCCAGAAAAATTGTAGAATTTTATCACGAAAATTTATGTACTTAGTTAAGGTGAGTGCAGTACCGTGGTCGGATATTTTTACGAAAGTTTTTTGGAAATAATTACGTACTAGGGTTTATTTCTGTGCTTCTGTGATTATCGCTGTTTATTTATTGCTGAAATATATTCCAAAAAAATTGCTGTTAATTATGAGATTATTTTCTGTGATATTTCCGTGAATTACCATTGAATTAATTGTTTTAATCATGTTTTGGTTGTTTAAAATGTCATTGATTGATTTAATTCATTATTTTGCGGTGAATTAATTTTTATCAAGTTGTTGTTTTGCTGTTTGTCGAGTCCGGGTATTTAATTATACCAGAGGTATTTTCGTAGTTTTATCCTAGTTGACTTATTAGACGGGATGATCGCCTCCTCAGTATTTATTAAATACTGACTGCGTTTATTCGTAATGGCGCAGGTAAGGGAAATGATAAAGGTAGCTGAAACTCGTGGAACTGCGGTGACGGATCAAGATGACATACTGGGGGGATGTTTTAATTATTTATTATTGCTGTTGTTGTTGGTTGTTTCTGTAAATTGGTTTGAATTTATTGGTTTATAATAAATATTTATTGCTGAGTTGTTTATTTGTTTCGTCTGCGGAGAGTTATTAGTATTTATAGAAATATTAATATTAAAAAAAAAAATATTGGTCGGGGCGTTTCACATATTAAGAACATTATTCTAGGCTAAGGATTACTATCTAAACTAATCCATTTCCATGGTACTAGTCTCTATACTAATCAATGAATCACCAACAACTTCTGTTCATAATTTAAAGACAAATGAGCATTAATTATCATGTCTAATCCAACCACTAATCACCCTATTCAACTACTTCCAAAGGCTAGGCATAAAAATTTAGGTTCTTTCAAACATTTCATGCCCGGAAGATGTTCGATGAAATGCTAATGATCTAGATTTCTCAATTACAAGCTTAATCTATCATTGTTAGCAACCTACATGAAGGACTACCTAAGATCTAATCCTAAACATCATAATTAACTCATCAAATCATCATAATCCACCAAACCCTAAATTCATCTAAAAGACTACTCACTCATAGTCATGAAAACACAAATCATTGAGCTTGATAGATGCATAATCATGATTAATAAGAGAATAGATGAAAGATTTAAGAAAATAAATAATTTTGATACTTTAAAACAAAGATATTCATACAAAGGTCTTGAAAGAGGGTAAGAGAGAATTCTCCAAAAACAAAACATAAGGTTTCTAATTAGGTTTAGAGTATTTATAGAAAAGCTAAAGAAAACTAAGTCGACCACATTAAACCAAGTCAAACTTGTAATGAACACGATTGAACCAACTTAGAAGCTTCTATGGGAGAACTCGGACTGGACCAATGGTGGCGTGAAGCCGCTGGAGTTGCCCGCTGGTGCACCGCGGGGTGATGAAGCCACTGCAGTTCCTCGCTAATCTACCAGGTGGGTTTTGCTCAAGCTTCCATTGGTGACTCGATGCCACTACGTCATGCCGCAGAAGCCCCATGATATTGCTACACCTGCTGGAGAAGCCCGCTGAGTCCCCACGACGTCGTCATGCCGCTGCAAGTCTCCAACCAAAAGCTTCGATGAAATCCTAGGTTTTCCCGCTGTGACACTAAACCGCTCCCTGTGACTGCTGCAACTCAACAGGGTGGTGAAACCGTTGTGCTTGACCGCTGGAGGACTTTGATGTCTCTTGGCCGCTGTTCTACACTGCAACATCTTCGGTTCTTCTTCCAATTCTCTCTCCTTTGGTCATCTCCTTCCTTTTATTTCTCTTGTTGCACACCTGAGCTCCAAAACATACACCTAGACACTATAATGAGATGCAATTGAGATGAAACTAAAAGGAAAATGCAATGTAAAATGCTATAAAAAGTTGGTGTATCAGAAGTTCCTTTCAAGATTGGTCGATAAGAAGATAAAGTTACATGTGATGTTGTCAACATCCAAGTTGGTCATATACTTCATAGGAGACAATATCAATATGATCGAGAGGTCAACCTTGATGGAGAGACTAATAAAATACCTTGTTCTTCATAACCAGAAGAAGTATACTTTGCACCATTATCCCCTCAAGATGTCCATATAGATTTGGTTCAAATGGAAAAGATGAAAAAAATAAGAAAACCAACACGACGACAAGGAGGGTAACGTACTAACAACAAATGGAGAGAAAAGGGGGCACACAAGCAAGACTAATTTCTTTAGTAAGGCTCATAAGGTGGACAAAACATTGCTAGAAGGAAGGAAATTGTTGCTCTTAACTTATAAGGAGAATTTCCATAGTGTTAATGAATTTGATAACACTTTACTTACTATTGTTTCATCTCTTTTGCAGGATTACAACGATGTGTTTCCAGAAGATACTCCAACGGGATTACCTCCAATCCGAGGAATAGAGCATCAAATCAATTTAGTTCTTGGAGTTCCTCTTCCCAAACAACGCGTTTACAAAAAAAACCATAGGAAGTAAAAGAAATCCAACGTCAATTTGAGGATTTGATGAGAACAGGATATGTTCGAGAAAGTATAAGTCCTTGTTCTGTTCTGGTGCTCCTAGTGCCCAAGAAGGATGGTACATGGCGAATGTGTGTATATTGTCTCGCCATCAATAATATAACCATCAAATATCGCCACCCAATTCCTCTCTTGGACGATATGCTTGATGAGTTGAGTGGTTTATGTGTGTTTTCGAAAGTTGACCTCAAGAGTGGATACTATCAGATTCGGATCAAAGAAGGTGATGAATGCAAAACATCGTTTAATACAAAGCAAGGATTGTACGAGTGGCTTATGATGCCATTTGGTCTTACTAACGCTCCATCCACATTTATGTGGCTCATGAATAATATCTTGAGAAATTCATTGGTAAGTTTGTTGTGGTGTACTTTAATGATATTCTTGTGTATAGTCAAAATACGCAGAAACATATACATAATTTAAAGAAGGTCTTTGAGGTTTTGTGAAAAGAATGCTTGTATGCTAACCTAAAGAAATGTGTTTTTTTGTCAAGAGAATCTGATTTTTCTTGGATTTGTGGTTAGCTCACAGGGAATTTGAGGTGATGAGAAGAAGATCAAAGCATTTTAAGAATGGCTTACACCAACAAAGGCAAACCAAGTTAGGAGTTTTCATGGTTTGGCAAGTTTCCATAGGTGATTTGTCAAAGATTTCAGCTCAATTGTAGCCCCTCTCACGGAGATCACCAAGAAAGACATGAACTTGAAGTGGGAAGAAAGACAATAACAAGCGTTTGATGCACTCAAGGAGAGAATAACCAATGCTATGGTCTTATCTTTGCCTTATTTTGATAATACTTTTGAAATTCAGTGTGATGCTTCAGGTAATGGTATTGGTGTTGTTCTTATGCAAGGAGGAAGATCCATGGCTTATTTGAGCGAGAAGCTCAATGGTTCAACTTTGAAATATTCGACTTATGACAAAGAGTTTTATGCATTGGTGAGAGCGCTTGAGACGTGGCAGCACTATGTTCGTGCTAGAGAATTTATGATTCACTTCAATCATGACACTTTGAAGTACATCAAAGGCCAAACAAAGCTGAACCGAAGGCATGCAAAAATTTATGGAATTCATTGAGTCTTTTCCATATGAAATTCAGTACAAGAAAGGTAAAGAAAATGTAGTGGCTGATGCACTTTCACGAAGGTACGCTCTTTTGACTACAAAAAGTTTGGTTTTGAGCATCTTAAGGAGTTATACTCTCTTGATCTAGATTTTTCTGACACGTTTTCTGCATGTGTTGATGCTGATTTTGGAAATTTTTATGTGCTTAATGGGTTTTTATTCAAAGAAAACCGTTTGTGCTTTCCAAAAGGATCCGTTAGAGAAACTTTTAATAAGGGAAGCTCATGCTGGTAAACTCATGGTTCATTTTGGACAAGATAAAACTCTAGCTACCTTGTATGAATACTTTTATTGGCCTAAGATGAGAGAGGATGTTGAGCGTATGTGTGATCAACGCATTGTTTGCAAGAAATAAAAGTCTAAAGTTCTTCCACAAGGTTTATATACTCCTTTGCCAATTCCTCATGCTCCTTGGACTCATTTATCTATGGATTTTGTTCTAGGTTTGACAAACACTAAAGGAAGAAAATATTCTATTTTTGTGGTTGTTGATCATTTCTCAAAAATGGCGCATTTTATACCATGTGCAAAGAGTAATGATGCATCTCAAATTTGCTCACTTGTTTTTCAAAGAAGTTGTTAGGTTGCATGGAGTTCCTAGAACAATTGTATCCCATCAAGACATCAAGTTTGTTAGTCACCTTTCGAGGACATTGTGAAAACAACTGGGTCTAAGTTTTGCTTCTCTACCACTTGTCATCCTCAAACCGATGGACAAACAGAAGTGGTGAATCGAACATTGGGAGCAATGCTAAGGACCATCGTTGAAAAGAATCTCACAACTTGGAAAGAATGTTTCCCTCATATTGAATTTGCTTACAATCTTTCTAAGCATTACGCTTCAAAGTTTTCGCCTTTTGAAGTTGTTTATGGTTTTAATCCACTAACGCCTCTTGATTTCTCTCCATTGCCTACAACAGAAACCCTAAGCATGGATGGAAAGGAGAAAGAAGATTTTGTGAAGAATATCCATGAAAAGGCTCGAGCAAACATAGAGAAACGAATGGAACAATATGTGACTAAAGCTAAGAAAGGAAAACACAAGGTTGTTTTTCAGGTCGGAGATTGGGTTTCGCTTCATTTAAGGACTGAGTGCTTCCCTCAACTCCTCAAACACAAGTTCAATCCTAGAGGAGATATTCCATTCCATGTGATTAAATGCATAGGGGACAATGCCTATAAGTTGGATTTTTGCGGTTAGTATATAGTTTCAAACACTTCTAATGTAGGAGATGAAGATTTGGGACTACTACGAATTGATCCCAAAGGATAAACCTACGCAAAAGTATTCGGTTGGATTGGTTTACAACCTCATCAAAACTCACAATGATAATGTACCTTGGCACCAGGTAGTTTGGAATTCAAGGGCTATACCTAAGCATAGCTTACTGACATGGTTGTTTATGTTGAACCGGTGTCCCACAAAAGATATGATCATAAACTAGGGGTTAAATACAGATCTGGTAGGCATGCTTTGTAACAATGGACTTGAGAGCAGAGACCACCTCTTATTCTAATTTTGATTCAGTTGGAGCATCTGGGAGAGAATTGGATCTCGATACCAAATTGAACTAATAAGATCTTGGGATCAAATTTTTTTTGACATGCATGCTATTTCAGGTTAAAATTCTAAGAATATATTGGCAATATTATCTTGGCAGTGCTTCATCTACTAAATCTGAGGAGAGAGGAATAAGAGAACACATCAACAACACTTTAGATTAACTACTCCAATCATAACCTCCATCGATCTCACCATTAGGAACACAATCTCTAGATTCTGAGACTCGGATCTGCGGCTTGCTTTGAAGATGACCTTACTCTGGTTTGTAGCTCCTCTATAATCTCTCTACTTCTCGACTTCAATCGATCCGGATCATCGATGGAAAACTTCGTGATGGTTCAACCTCAAAGGTTCTGACTAAGGCAGTTATATGATATGAAAGACAAGTTGTGGTTATATGATATGAAAGAAAAATTTTACTCTCTGATTCAATGTTGTTTCTTTGATTTTAATAGGCTAGACCATAAATCAATTACTCTAGGTGGTTGACTGGTGGACATATTATAGGCTAGACCCTAAAAATTTTTTTGTCGGCAATAAAACGTTTATTAAAGATCTAAAGTCATTATATATTTTACATTATAAGGAACATTATGCACTCTTGCAAGTTTAGCTTGAGCATGAACTTCATGTAGAAGATCTCAACGTACATACATAAACTTGTATGTTTTATTATACAAACAGAACTTCATTAGATCTTGTAGTTCCCCTTTGATTTTTGTTGGGCACCAAGTGCTTCCTCTGGAACTGGTAATATCCTTCGTAGAAACATATAGAGTTTAGCAATCCCCAATAAACGTAACATCATGATACCACAATTTAGTTACTTCCTGAACTTCCATTCCTAATATGACAGCATCAGCTTCAAAAGGTGATGAAACATGACGAATAGAAGCTGCACCTTGAAGTATACAATCTCTAGTTTTCTTATGCAGTTGCCAAGCTATCCTAACATTCTGACTCTGGGATGTCCAGGAAGCATCTATAAAGCAAGCATATCCATCACATTTATTATAGATATCTTGCTTTGTTGATACTAATTTAGTATATTTTGGATCAGTACCCTCTTTTTCAAATCAACATGTGCTTTCTTCCAGATATGATGCTCATTTAAAATTCTATTGACTATATTTGAGATATGCTCTCTTCTATTATTGGAAACTACACTATTTTTGCTTTCCAAAGGTTCTAATCCTATGAATGGTAGAAGAGGACTCTCTTTTTTCTCTACTTTTATAGATTGAAAAACAACCAGCAAGTTGGAGATGAGTTCATGAGTAGTTAAAGAATCACTTTTTGGCTTAGGGTTAGGTGATAACTCCCACACTTCCTTTGCTGCCTTACATCAGAACATGAGATGGTTTACGGATTCTTGTTCTTCTCCACAAAGCCAACATGTAGGATCCAGTCTGATGCCGCGTTTAAGAAGCTGTAAGGCAACTGGGAGTCTATTGTGAATCACTTTCCACTAGAAAACTTAAATCTTAGGTGGAAGATTTAATTTCCAAAGATCTTTGAACAAAGTTTTTTGTTCTCCAGTTAACAGGTGTGTTTGCTCTTGACTGTGAGCCATATGATGTTCCTTCATAAATTGTTTTTGTAAGTGATATCCAGATTTGACAGTATAGTTGCCTATTTTAGTATAGAACCAAGATATCGAATCCCTTACTTCTGTACGAGCTGGTCTTACTTTGTTGATCAAAGGAATATCTTGAGGTTGAACATACTCCTGAAGCTTTCTTTGATCCCAGCTATGAGTTCCTGTAATAAAAAGGTTAGAGACTGCAGTAGGAAAAACAAGCCGAGACTACTTCGAACTAGGAGATTTAGGTTGACCGTCTATGATCCAATGATTTCTCCATATATGTATTTGTTTCCCGGATCCTATATTCCAAACAGCTCCTCTTTTTTTAATAATTCCTGAGCAGGCATTATACTTTTCTAGGCATAACTAGTTCTACGAAATCTATTGGCTTGGAGAAAAGTATTGTTAGGATAATATTTAGCTTGATAGACTTTTGCAAACAAAGATTGGGATTGAGATATAAGTCTCTATCCTTGTTTTGCTAGGAGTGATATGTTAAAAGGTTTAAAATAACTGATTCCTAAACCTCCATTTTTTTGAGCTTGTAATTTGATCCCAAGATATCCAAACAATCCTACTCTTATCCGGGCTGTTTGACTAGGGATGTTAATAATGGGCCCGTTGGGTACCTGAAACCCGTTAATAATATCAGGCCCGTGACCTGCCTGTTTTTGTTAAAAAGTTATCGGGTTTAAACCGGACAGGTTTTATTTATTTCGGGTTTTAGTCGGGTTTACCCAATAGAATAACGGGTACCCGTCGGGTTTTTTTTTACCAAAAACAAAATACATAAAAATCGTTTTCTTCTTTATGAACCCTAATTATTTTTTCTCAACAAGAGCGATTCCCACAAACTTGATAATTGGATACAAAAATTGAGTCCATCTTCTTCAATTTTGCTACCAGAAGAAGCGATTGTTGAGTTAAAACTTCTTCTTCTTCCTCAATTCAAGCTCTCACTACTTCAGAAGCGATTACTGCTATGACGGCTGCAACGGATTTGGCGTTCTCTGCTTCAACATAAGAGCTTTGGTGTTGAAATCCAAGAGACCCTTCTCGTGCAGTGCTTAGACCCTTCTCGTGCAATCCTTAGATTATCGGGTTTTCTTCCTCGATGGTTCTGGAAAGAAGGTACCTTTTTCTGTTTTGTTACTGACTTGTTCGTTTTGTGTCTCTCTGTGTTCAAAATCAAAGCTTAGTTTACTAGGAAAGTATTGAGGAAATGGGTTCTATGTTTTGCTAATCAAGCTAGGATTGTTTTGAAAGAAATGGTTATGAGAGGATTGAGAATGAGAATGAGAGCTCAGTACAAGACTTTTCAGTTTTTCTTCTCCTTCTTCAATTGTTTGTAGCATTGAGCTGATTTCATTGCGTCGGAGCAATGTTCTGAATACCGTCTTTCCCCTGTGTAATTTCCATCGGGAAAATCTCGCTAGCTGTTGTTATTGTTGTTGATTCGGTGCTAGGTTTTGTCTTTCTCCTGGATTTTTTTCTCGTTTTCTCGTTTTCTCGTTTTTTGTTTCCTTCAGAAAAATATCATAAAGCTCGGATTTCTCCGTTGATAGTTGTTTAGTTTTGGTTGCTTTGGTTTCCTTTTGTCAATCGTGTTATGCTACTGTATGACACTCGATTGATTTTTCGTTTGTATATTGTTCTCAATAAAAGTATCGTCTTTGACCTTAAGGTTTAAGAGGTTTGTAGATTTTCAATTTCATCACCATTTCTTGATTTTCTTTGTTTCGTAACTCTTAGATAATTAATTTCTAGGTTTGATTGTTGCTGCTTAGGAGGATATTCATGAATTTGTAGGTTCTTTTTTGTTTCGTCTTTGTTATGTTCAAATGTTCAATAGGATGTTTTGGTGTCTTTTTCTTTCTGAGTCCTCTGAGCATTGTGTTTTTTTTTCTGTTTTTTGCCACACTGTAACCAACCTCCAGTTTTCTCTCTTGTTGACTCAGCTTGATGGTCATGTGAAGCTTGTTAGTGGTATTGCTTTGCCTTCTGGTTTTGATAAGCTTTATACTGAAAGTAAAGATGAGATCTTGCGTGTATAGGTGCCACATGTTGATGTGTCCTGTCTTTCCTATTTTTTACTGTTAGTGGTGTTGAAGTTGTTTGGTGTTTGTCGAGAAAATATCAATACCACAATTAATTCAGTTTTTTTCTATAATTTATTAGTTCATTTTTTCTCTATAATGCAAATTCAGATGTTTTCAGAAAAGATAAAATTTATTTGTATTTATTTTTCTGTAACATTTATTTGTGTTTGACTGTTACTTCTTTGGTGACGACACATTACTTTATTAACCATAGTGTATACATAATCTGCTTTTAGTTTATGCAAGTCTGAGCTTGTTTATGTGCTTTTAGTTTTGCAAGTCTGAGCTCGTTTTTTTAATTATGGAACTGTAATTAGATCTGAATCCTGTTTTAGGATTGTTTGAGTTTGATCTTTGAATATCTATCAGATTGTTTGAGTTTGATCTTTGAATATTTATCTGATTTAACAAGTGTTTTTTCATTGTTAATAAGTGTTTTTTTCTGTTTGGTTTCAGGAACACTGTATTGAATTCACAGACAATAGAAACAATGGCAACTCTGGATGCAGAGGATGAATACATGTCAATGAATGAGGAGCATGGAGCAGAAAATTAGTGAGTTGTTGAAACCTTTTAGCATCATTACCACTTACTTCTCAGGCGTCAAGTACCCCACAGCTAATATTTATTTTCTGCAAGTGTGGAAAATTCAGTGTGTATTGAGGGATTATGCGAATTGTGGTGATGATGGAGTCGAAAAAATGGTCAAGAAAATGCAGTCCAAGTTTGATAAGTACTGGGATGAGTATAGTATCATTTTAGCGATGGGAGTGGTTTTAGATCCAAGGATAAAGACTCAAATACTTAGATCAGCATATGCGAAAGTGGATATGAGTACGGCTGAAGAAAAGGTTGAACTTGTTAAGAAAAATCTGAATGATCTTTATGAAGAGTATAGGATGAAGACTTGGACTACTTCCCAATTTTCAACAACACCAACACCAAATGACCTTCTTAATGAATCTCCACTAGATGATGATCCGAATTATGTGAGTATTTTGCATGTGTTTTCAATCTCTTTTGATGTAGAATTGTAGAAGTATTACCAATACTCAATATTTTTTTTGTGCAGGATCTGTATGAGCTTCAGAAAAGCATTCAACCTGGTTCAGAAAATACAAAATCGAATTTGCAAATATATTTGGAGGAACCCAGGCTTGAGTTGAAAGCATTTAAGGAAATTGAGGTTCTAATTTATTGGAAAACTCAAGGACAGCGCTTTGGCGACTTAGCTTCTCTAGCTTGTGATGTGCTTAGTATTCCAATAACTACAGTGGCGTCAGAGTCAGCGTTTAGTGTTGGAGGTCGCGTTTTAACTCCATATAGAAATCGCCTTCTTCCAAGAAATGTTCAAGCTTTGCTATGCACTCGGAATTGGTTGAGAGGTTTTGCAGATTATGAAGGTATAAAAATACTTCTCTTTTGTCTTGTATTTAAGTTATTTTGTTAGAATTTATATTAATCATATCCTAAAATTTTAGGTAATATTGAAGACAATTTTGATGATGAAAGTGTGGATTCTACAACGATGGAAAGTAGCTCAGGAGTATAAGATGATAATTATCTGATTCAACAAGTGTTCCTTAATTTGTATACCAATTCTTTTGTCTCTTTATGTCTCTTATTTTTTTTTGTGTTTGTCTGGACTTATTGTAGGTCTGGTGGTGGCGTTATAACATTCTCAGTGTTGAGCAAAATATTTGGTGAAGCTGGTGATTACGATGGGATTAGGAAGAATATCATAAACCTCTGTTTTTTTGTCTATTGACGTGAGAGACCAAAATATTTTTATTATATTTTTCTTTCAATGATGTATTTTTTTCTGTTCACTGGATTCCTAGTATGAAATTTAGTATTGTATTATTTATTTCAAGATTATTAATCTATCGGAAAAATTGATGAATTATATAAAGATTTTTTTTTAATAATTATTAAGAAATGTCATAGTATTTTAAGAATGTAAAATTTAGTATTGTATTATTTATTTCAAGATTATTAATCTATCGGACAAATTGATGAATTATATAAAGATTTTTTTTAAATAATTATTAATAAATGTCATAGTATTTTAAGAATGTAAAATTTAGTATTGTATTATTTATTTCAAGATTATTAATTTATAGAGGCTTTACTGTATATATGTATTTTAATAAATTATAATGAGTTATGTAGATAAAATTCATTCCCTTTCATAAATTGTAAAATTAAACATGAATTAAATCTGATTCATTTTATATATTTAATTTCTAATTTTCTAATTTTTAAAATCAAATTAAACTTAAAACACACAAAAAAAATAACCGGGTACCCGTGGGTATACCCAAAATCTCTGAGTTTTTGGTTTTTTTAAACCCGTTAGTATCGGGTTATCGAGTTTTTTTTATCTGAAACCAACAGACTCAAAACGGGTTCGGATCAGGCCGGGTAAAAAAACCCGCCGCAACATCCCTATGTTTGACCATAAGAATATCCTAATAACTGAGGTCATTTGATTTAATAACTTATTAGCAACAAGAAACAGCTCATAGTATAAGCTTGTATAGCTGTTATCACCAATTTTATCAAAACTTCCATTCCGGCAGGGGATAAAAGCTTAGTATACCATCTATTAATCTTATTCTGAATTCTTTGTTTGATATAAGGAAAAGGATCAGTTTTATTCTTTCCTACGGATTCTGGTACTCCCAAATATTTTCCAAACCCTCCTATCAGTTTAATTCCGAAGATATTAGATAGATCAACCTTAAGATTTGGTGACACACCTTTGCTAAAAAGTATGGCTTACTTTGAGTAGTTTACTTGTTGTCCGAATGCATGTTCATAAATGTTTAATATCTCTTTGATCTTGTATGCATCCGAAACAGTGGCTCTAGGAAAAGAAGGGAGTCATCTGCAAACAGTAAATGCATTATGGAAAGTCCATCTTTCGATGCTTTATACTCTAGCAGCTTCTTTTGATGAGAATAAGCATGAAGAAGGGATGAAAAACCTTCTGTGCATATGAGATATAAATATGGTGAAATTGGATCACCCTGTCTTATAACTCGTTGTGGGAAAAAATTTCCTGTAGGAACACTAATAAGCAGCACTGAATAAGAGATTGAAGTGATGCACTTCATAATCTAGCTTCTCCACTTTTGATGAAAACCCATCTTCTCCATACTGAAATGAAATTACACTTAAGTCATAGATTAACTATTACTCTCATTTCAGTCTATTTGATGAGAAATGAGATAAGCATTTTGATGATGAGTTAGATTACATTAAGATATCTCCGTTTGCTAAATGAGTTTGACTTTATAAATGTGCTTTCATGTGACACTTATCCCAATGACCATGTGGAATATAATGAAGAAATTACGAACTAGTGTACTAGAATGTTGAAGTCCAAAAATTATCCATCAAGAAATGGATTTGGAATGCAGTGAATGGAGTAGTGAAGATCGGAAAAGCTAGCATTTTTAATGATATTGTCTGGAATTGTGATGGCTTGTAATAAAGCAACCCCTTTACGTAGGAAAGCCATAGAATTGATTAAAATTATTCATAGATTTGAGAAGTATTCATGGCATAGGACTACTTTTAAAATTTATTGATTCAATTCATGAGGTCAAATATTATTTGCGTCATCCATTTTATGTCATGGGTGGTTTTGTCCAAGTTCTCTAAACTGGAGATATGAAGATGTTCTTATGACTTGTCAAGAAAATTAACGCTCATGGAGAAGGTGAAATAAATGGTTCATCTATAATGTTAAAATGGAAGGATCTATAGTAAGGATTGTATTTTGATCTCCAAAAAGGTATACTTTGTGTATTAATTTTTAGTGTTCTATGATTTTGTAAAATTATTGTGACTTTCTTTTTTGTTTGAACATCTAACTACAGTGCAGTTAACTTATTAACCTCTAATAAATTAAAATAATGGTATTTTGTCGTTTTAGAAAATATTTTTAATCCTTAAAGATTTTATCTATTTGTATAATTCCAATTTTTTTGGGGTTTTCTCATAATTATCCGGAAAAAAAACGTATTACATTTGACAGACGACAAAACCTTTTAAATCAACATGTATTATGTGAATATAATCGAATGATAATACAATAACTATTATATTATTTGCAATATCTAGTTATGATGCTCTAAACATAAGAAAATTAATAATAAAACAACAAACAAAATGGGTGGATGAATGTAGTCAGCTTTGGCGATGAAGAGACTATAAAAGTGGTGGGGTTTCACAAGGCACATCACATGGGCTGTCCTCCAAATACATTACTAAAGAAGACAACAACGTTTGTCTTCTCTTCCTCCCAATAACAATCTCACCATTTTGGCATTTTCATCTTATTATATAAAATATCCAATTTGGATTATACAATGTGGATAAAATTTACATTACAATTTACCTGCGGAGAAGAAAATGCCACATTAGCCGACACTGTACAATTGTTGGCAACTTGTTACTCATTATTTAATGGATGTTTGACCAAAACACATTGTAAGGGAATATACTTTCTCCATGAAAGAATAATATAACTTATATTATAAGATAAAATACTTTTGTTACCCTAACAATATGGTGGCTGAGCCATGTGTTTACTTTTTCTTAAAATATTGATTGTTAAATTTAGTTGACTTGAGAACAACCAACAAAAATGACAGACTTATATGTTCATCTTTGGTTACTCATGCAGAAAATAATATTCTTTTTATTGCGATATATAAGATTTTAAAATTAAAAGCGTTTACATAAAGACAGACATTTTTCTCAAAAAATATCGTTTTACATTTAACTTAAAAAGTTCAACCAATCAAAGATATGACAGAAAACAAGTAATTACCTAATGTCAAATTTATTTAAATTTTCATAAAACAAATTATTAAACATGAGATGAGTATTTAAAACATCAAATAAAATAAAACAGAGAAGTATTTAACTAAATTTATCTGTTGGAATTTTAATAAAATAAACATTTTCAAAGAGTCCTTCAACTCAAGAAATAATGAGATTATTAAACATGAGATGAGTTATGACTTTCACACAAAAAAAAATATAGATGGCTTTCATCATCATCATCAACAATATAGATGAGTGTTGGTTGCCAATAGAATACAAACCCCAAGTCAAGTAACAGAGTTATTTAGGAAAAGAATGTTACAGAGAATGAGATATAACATTCAGAACCATGTTGATACATCTTGTTGCTTCCCCATTCCTTCCATTGCTCCACCTTGCCAATCATCTCTGTAATCAAATGATGCTAAATCAAATGGTGTCGAATCAAACACCATTTGAAATCGATTGTTAATCCCGCTGTTTGTCCCTTGTTGCATATACATGTGACTGTTGTTGAAACTCAGCTGCTGATTCTGAACTGCTTTTGCATCAATGGCCATTATGCTTTGATTTTCCATCAATGGAGGAGCTTGGTTGCTTTGGACATTTCGATCGTACATGGCCATAAGCTCGGTGATCGTCTTCTGCCCACTTTCTGGAACTCCAAAGCCAGTTAGGTCGATCGGCTGTGACTGTGGTACAACTAATGGTTTGATTTCACCCATACGGAACTTGGATGCTCCATACGATAAGCGGTTGTCTCGGTATGGACAAACCATTTGGTGGTTGTCCCTTGAACTCCTGTCTTGAAATCCCAAATTCATTTTGCTGTGAGGACATTGGCCATTCTCACAAGTGTAACCTGCTGGTCTGTCCATTATCATAACATTCATATAGTTGTTCGGCTTTCTCTTTCTCGTAAACTCCAAGTTTCCTGTGGTGGCTACAACTTCCTCCTTTACGGGGAAATGTTGCATTTTAGCAATCCCAAAGCTTGTTGGAGGATTCATCATCACAATCTCTGGTTTACGCTCTTCCACATCGAATTTCAGCTGTTCTTTCTCAAAACATTCGACATCATACTCACTACAATCATTGATGAGAAGCGACCCGCTTCCTAAAGATGACGAAGAAGAAAGAGGAGGACATGACTCGGGATAAAGCTCCCGAGCCACAACCTCTTCTTGATTAATAATAGCAAGCCAAGTAGCACTCTCTTTCGCCGTCATCTTATCCTGCAAACATTTTGATTGCCTCACAAGCTTACGGATTTTCGCAATATCAGGCGACATATGCTTAATGACTGCAGTCAAAACACCGACTTTCCAAGCTTTCTTCAAATCATGAGGCTTCTTATAAGGAGGAGGACCTTGTTCATTAGCTAAACCAAGCTGAGGCCACCAATCTTCTTTCCCATTAGGCCACCAAGGTGGAGAAACACCTTTCTCCAAAGGAAACCGTCTCTGAGGAGGATCACAATGTTGCATCAAAGCCGATAATAGCGATCCAAGAGTAGTATCTTGAAGCTCTTGAAGTGTATGAGGTGTTGGACCAACCAAATTATTACAATCATTACTCCCACCAGAAACATTATTCTCAGCTTGATACTTAGCTATAGCAGCTGGACCATTACGATCAAATCTAACCTTATCTTTCCACCATTCTCTTAAATTATCAGAAGCACCAGTCACAGGCTTACCTTTCTCAGGAATAATACCATAAACAAAGCCTTGAGCTTTACAAACTTCCATCATCTTCAACATATATTTCAAGATCCCATCTTGTGCTCTTGACATTTTCTTCCTTCTTGCTTGTTCTTGTGATTGTCTCTGCTTTGAACCATCAAGTCCTTCTTTAGTACACTTACTCTGTTGCTCCTTGAGACGTTTTAAACGCATTTTGTCTCTCCACATCCTTCTCTCAAGCTCATCAACATCGAGTTCATCATCAGTGTAGTCTTCTTCAACCACTGGTTCTTGTTCAGCTTGTGGTAATGGACACACATCTAGAGATGTGGTTGTGGAGAAAAGATCCATGTTTCCATACATACCCATCTCGTTAAACATCATCATCTGAGCAAATTGACTTCTTTAATCTGAAAAAATGAAAATAAATTATTAAACTTTCATATTCAATCAGATCGTTTAAAATTTAAAGTTTCGGACTTTATTAGTAAAAAAACAGAGAAGTTTTATATAGTTTGCAAGATTAGATTCTTCATGATTCATGGATGTGATTAAATTTGAGCAAAACTGATATATTACACAAATCGTAAAGAGAGTTTGGGACTGAAAAATCAGAAAAAAAAGAATTTTGATTTGAAAAGAAGAAAAAAGATCTAAACTTTTTAAGAAGAATCATCAAATTAAACTTAGAGACTAAACAATAATATTGAGGAACAATAAAAAGAAACCATCTGAAACAAATAAGAAAAGAATTGAAGAACAAGATATTAAAATTATGAAAGAATCATAAACAAAAATAATAATACGAGACCAAAGAGTTGTTACCTGAAAAGAGTTGGAAATAAAGAAAACCCAAAAGTGGTCTCTCTCTTTTGTTTCCAGAAAGTTAGAAACAAATAAGGAAGAGTCCTACTTTGATCAAATCCTCACGGATTTTTCAAAGATGAAGAAGAAGATAAGTCAATTGAAGATCACATGGAGAGAAAGAGACATTTATTACTGTTTGTTTTCCGGGTATGTAGAGTTTGGAGATGAAAGAGAGAGAGATGATGATGCTTAGGTGGGGATTTAAAGATTGATAAAGTTGCACCGTTTTTTCTTTTTTTTTTTCTTTTTTTTTTTTATAGAAAAAATGGGCATTGATTGACATTTACCATCAAAGTGAATTCACTCCCAGTCAAAAGTCGGCCGGTTAGTTTTGTTCTTTTGTAATAAAAATGTAATAAGATATTTGTGTATAATCTCTATAGCTTAATAATGTAAGTGCTACGATATTTATTAGTTTATAAAAAAAGTTTGAACTGTTTATAATTTAAGATTTAATCTTCGAATTCTATATAAATATGAACTGAGACAATACACCAAACACTAAAAAATAGCATATTAAGTGACAAATACTAGCACTTTAAATTTTAAAAGTATTATACTAACATTTTAAACCTTCAAACTATTTTGCTAATACTTTAAATCTCCAAACTAAGTTTCGTGTATTTTCCGCAGCAAAACTAGACGGAATGGATAACCCCATATGAATCTCTCATCGATTTGCTTTTTTTTCAACCTCATCAGTTCGTTCTCTTTCATTCCAAATACTTTGAATTTTATCCATTTCTTCTCTCTTATGACAAAATTTTCGATTTTAGAGTTAATTCTCTTCGGATTTTATTTTTTCAAACTCATTTTCACTCTTCTTTTCTCATTTTCTTTTAACGAGGTTAACGACGAAAAAACCACAAAGGTTAGTTTGCGACACATAGGCTAATTTGGAAGTTTAAAATATTAGCAAAAAAACAGTTTAAAAGTTTAAAGTGCTAGTCTACTTTCAAAGTTTAAAGTACTACCATTTGTTACTTTGGAGTTTAGAAATGCGATTTTCTCCTAAACAAAATTAGTGTTTTAACTGCTATAAACTTTGTATTTTTAATTTAAATATTTAATATCTAAACATAATTATTTAAGAGATAAATAGCAAAAATATACAGATGAATCATTTTATGTAAATGATATATATATATATATATTCAAATTTATGATTAATAATCTCAGTTGATGCATTTTGTTTTTGTTGAAATGTAACATTTATTAATAAATAAGAAAAAGTTTACAAATAAATGTGATTGGTAATGTTTGGAACTGGACTTAAGCCATAAACAGAGAGAATTTGAAATCTAAACTTGATTCAAAGAAATGGTATTTAGCCACCGTTGGTATTCAAAGGAGAGTAGCGAAAATAGTATATGCAAGATTTCGTATCGCCTTGTTGATGGTGTAGGCAAGATGGAGCGGAGTATTGTGATATTGATGATAAATTTTAACTATCAATAAAAAAAATAAAATAAACATTATACATATTCAAAAATTGAAAACTTACCAAAAAGAAATTTGGCTACTATGATAATGAAGTTATAGACAACAACACGATGTAGTTTGAAAACATAACATACTAATTGTTCGATACAATACAAATTAAAGAAAACACTAAAACCATTATGTAACGCCCCAAAAAGTTTTAAAAAATATTTTTAAATGTTACTAAAATAATTAAATAAAATACTGAAATTCTAAAATACACAAAATCTAGAATATCATAAAAATTCAAATCTGAGAAATAAGAGCAAATAAAACATAAGAAAACTACCAAGTCCCACTCTACAAAAGAAAATATAGGAATGTGGAATGTGATACATTTCATTATACACTAAAAGATACATTTATACAAGAGAGACATGAGCTGATATGGTAATACAAATATTATAAAGTTAATGTAGCTTGGTGAGGAAGAACCAAATCTCGATCAATCAAGGATGTGTATCTCTAACATGCCCCCTCAAGAGGGGCTTTTGACTCTCCAATCTTGGACGTGACTTCATTGAATGAGGCGCGCTGTAGAGGCTTGGTGAGAGAGTCAGCCAATTGATCTTGCATAGAAACATGGTAGACACAGAGAGTACCAGTTTGAACTTGATTCTGGATGACGTGATAGTCGAGGGCCACATGCTTTATTCTTGAATGGAAAACCGGTTTGGCAAAGAGATATGTGGCACTCACATTATCATAATAGATAACCGGAACAGTGGGAAGAGGAATACCAAGTACCGTGAGTAAGGAGTTGATCCAACGTAATTTCGACGATGTATTCGCAACAGCCCGATACTCCGCTTATGTTTCTTGGACGACCAAGAGACCGGATGTTGCCCAAGTAAATCACATAAGCATTTGTAGAGATTAGATCATGAGCATCTCCAGCCCAATCCGCATCTGAAAAGGCATGTAAAGAGAGAACATTGTCGCGTTTGAGAAATATACCATGAGCCGGTGTTCCGGCTAAGTAGCGTAAGACACGCTTAGCAGCTTGGAGTTGAGCATCGGTGGGAATATGCATAAATTGGGAGAGCCAGTTGACACAGTATGAAATATCAGGCTCCGAAACTCAGTAGGATCCGACAGTGGTGATCCGGTGTGCAGCGTGCTTTTTGGAGAGCTACTAGCCATTGGTGTTGCTGGTTTGGCCGTGAGCATGTTCGAATGAGAAAGGAGATCTAACACATACCAGCGCTGTGTAAGGTGAAGACCCAAGGCTGTTCTAGTGGCTTCAATCCCCAAGAAGTAGGAAAGATTGCCTGGGCATGCCCGCGGCCGACCACCACGGGTCAGTCTGCCGAGAACACCTGTCCATACCCGCCCCGTAAATCCTAGCGGGTATACGGGTTGGCCTGCGGGCATTGCAAAGAGAAGCAACCGCCGACTTGCATGTCGATTTCTCGTGGATTCGCGGTGGCTTTGCTGTGGAGTCGCGGGGAATCAAGCTTAGATGGGAGTCCCAGGTTCGTTTCTTTTCAGAATTGAAATTTGTGTATTTGCAATTGATTATCTGATTTAGTTTTGTAACAATTTGTAGATTGCTAAGAACTGAATCTATTAGGACTATCTAATTTAGTTTGTATCAATTTTGGATTTGCAATTGATTCACGGTGAATTTGTAGTTTGTATCAATTGATTATCTGATTTAGTTTGTATCAATTTCTCCTTTTTCTTGATCTTTTAGGACTTGCGATTTCTTTCTTCGTAGAACTGTAGAGTGTTGAGTGTAGACTCGATCTAGTTTAGTCACTGTACATTTGTTTGCAGATATAGAAGGTGAGCTAAATGCAGAGACCTCCAAGAAGCTCATATCAAAGCTAAGTGAAGAAGATTCTCCTTCTATTGTGATTACATGGAATTGATTAAAGAGATGAATGATTTTGGTCTTCCGGTTTTGTTTTGAATAAATAAAGAGGTACCTTTAGCTCCAACTATCAAAAAACATGTTTTTAGTAACTTCAAATGCTTGAGAAATTGAGAATTCAACAACTCATGCAGTGGAAGAACAGAACAAGAAGCTACCAAAGAAAAGAAACTATCATATATCAGACGATGTTGATGTTTTTGTCAAAGAAGATGACAAAGATCATGCTATTTGTGATGAGGAGTTTGACAACAGAGAAGCCACATGATGATCATTAGTTGAACTGAACCTCCTAGTGATGTTCACGCTGAACAATTTGATTGTTAATGGTCCCAGGTAAATTATTGAATTGTGGAATCTCCTGGATTTCTTTTGGAGTTGACAAGTAGAGTTTACTCAGGTTTAGCTACTTCTTTTTTGCTGTGTATATTGATAGCATTTAATCACTGTTATTTTTTTGAGACACATGAATTGCAGACACATAGTCTCATAAACACAAGTAGAGTTTACTCAGGTTTAGCTACTTCTTTCTTGTTAGTCGACTTTAGTATGTAATTCCAGATACATAAATTGCAGACACATAGTCTCATAGAATATATTCCAATTTTGCTTAGAGTTTTTATGGTTTATAAGATTGGATTTTGCTGTTTATATGGATTCTTTCTTAGAAATATTTTTGTGTGACTTTCTGATTGATGAATGATGATTGATAAATTGATGATTTCTGACTCTGATTATGAATGATGATATTTGATGATTGATGAATAACCGATGAGTCATTTCTGAAAGACTATGAGTTGATTATGACTTTTAAGTTTTGCTTGTAACACAGTTATCGTCGATGATGATAACTTATTGATTTTTTCTTTTCTCGTTTATAAATTATGTAGGGTTTACACAAAAAAGAGTCAAAGCCTCTGTGACATAGAGAAGGTTTGGCTGAAGTCAAAGGCTCAAAGCCTCTATTATATAGAGAAGGTTCGGAAAATTTTCAATTTGAGGATGCCGCCCAGCCCTCAAGCCCGTAATGGGTAAGACCGCCAACCCTGCCTTCCACTTGGATGATGCCCGCCACGCCCGCCAATCTGTGGAAAAAGTTATGGATGTCCAGGCCCGCCCCACCATGGTACTAAACGGGCATGGCCCATGGGCGGCGTATCTCCTTGACAGCTTTAGCCATGGAGGAAGAGGCACGGTTGGGAGACAGTATCTCTGATCTGTTCCTTAGAAGTGGACTCTTGTTGGGCCTAAGAGGAGGATTCATGTTGGGCCTTAGAAGAAAGACTTTCATTTGATAAACCTTGGGCAGAGATCGATTTGTTGGCGAGGAACTGTGAGGCCCATTACTTGGATTGGACGAAGAGCTCATTGGCTGCGTTGGTGAATTCACTTGTGGCGGATATCGCAATGGAGAATTTTCAGCTGCATCACTTATCAATGGTGAAGGAACTGGGCTCGAGGGCGGTGCAGGCGGAGGAGCTATATGAGAAACTGATCGCAACGGGACAGAAGATACAGGTGGAGAGCACACTGTATCAGAATTCGAGGTAGATGATATATTCTGTGTGAGTGAGCGGAAAAGGAATTCGTTTTCAATAAACTGGACATGCCAAGATGTAAATACCCGATGAGTGTGTGGTTCAAGACAAAGATAGGCTGATTATGTCAAGGAGTATTCAAGAAAGAGACACGGAGAGGACCTAGGCTCTAATTTGTGGTGAGTGTAAGGTTTT